>PVKA01000760.1:0-42416 GCA_004027165.1 Ctenomys sociabilis | reverse complement strand
CAGAAGAAAGAAAATGGAAGATGAAATCATATTTAAATTACTGGGAATGTGAGAAGATAAGAAGCAAGGCACAGGGTAGAAAATGGGGGATGTGTGCAAGGATGTTTCTTTCTTTCTTTCTTTCTTCTTTCTTCTTTCCTTCCTTCCTTCCTTCCTTCCTTCCTTCCTTCCTTCCTTCCTTCCTTCCTTCCTTCCTTCCTTCCTTCCTTTCTTTCTTTCTTTCTTTCTTTCTTTCTTTCTTTCTTTCTTTCTTTCTTTCTTTCTTTCTTTCTTTGTATTTTAGGGAAGAGTCTACAGCATATTCAGGGACTCATTACTAGATCAGACTGGTAGTAATCCTTTTGTTTACAGCCTCCAAGAGCTGGAATTACAGGCATGTTCCCAGTCTCAATTGCCATCTCAGCGTGCCCCTGGGGCAGGGCCGGCATGGCAAGTCCAGGATCGAATCCCCAGATCCTGTGCTTGTCTGCAGGAGCTTTAATCCACTGACCTATTTGGCTGGCCTGAAAAGATGATTCTAGATGTTTCCTAGCGGGTTTCCAGTTTTCTATGATCCAAGTGCTGTGTGCTTTCTGAAGCATCCTGGAAGACAGACAAAACTAAAATAAAGGGAAATCCAGATCCAGTTTGCCAGGTGAGTGTGTAGCATCCCCTGGGAGTCTTCAGCCAGTGGACAGTTCTGTATGTTTACAATAGTAATCTTCTGTGTGAGATCCTCACGGCTGTGGTGTAAGACAACATTCCTATCTCTGCTAAAGTGCCTTTGCCCCTGCTTTAATAAACGAGAGAATAACAGTATCTTATTACATTTATGTATTTATTTTTGAGGGGCCGGGATCCCTGAGTTTCACATTTGCTGCCCAGCTGCTCTACAGCAGGACAAGCCACCTCCTCAGCCCCAAATGTTAGTTTGTCTATGTTACTAAATTACAGATGTGAGCTTTTGGACATTTTTCTCCCTGGGTGTTTGCAACTTTTCTTCCTGTTTTCAGCTTTGGAGCTTTTGGTGTGGTAGATATTTGAAGCTTCAAAATCATCTTTTCATCAGAGTACCCTGAAGTGATCTTTGGTAGTCAGAACTTAACAGGGATGACAGCAAGTTCCCAAGGTCCATGAGAAGCTTCATGCCTTGGCCTAATAGAAGCCTTCAAGCCCAGACTTGCAGCATCATGTTCAAAGCACACAATCTGATAAAGACTAACAAATTATCCAACTGCTCAGCCCTGCAGGTAGAAGTATTGTTACCTAGCATTCAGTTGTATCATATTTGGCTACTGAAAAAAGTTTTATCCTTAATTTTTTCCATCAAGTATCTCTCTCATGTAAGTGATTCCACATTGGATTAATTGACAGACATTATTATGCAACCATACCAAACATTTGTGCCTATTCTCAGTTTATAAACCACTGATAAGGTTTTTAGGAAAAGGCAATGAGAACTTCCATGCCTTTACATTGCTTACAACTAAAATCATGGTCTGGCCAAATAGCTCAGTGGATTAAAGTGCCTACTTAGGCAGAGCACAGAGGCCAGGGTCTTCTCCCCACCCCCCCAACCCCGCTGAGATGGCGACTGAGAGTGGGCATTGTGACGTATGCCTGTAATCCCAGCACTTGGGAGGCTGAAAACAGGAGGATCACTATGAGTCCGATCTACATAGTGAGAACCTATAGACCCTGTTCTAAATACAGAGAAAAAGACTGAAATCCACTCAATAGTAATGGCTATGGAAGATAATGCTTATTTTGTGTTTATAAGGAACTGGCATTTAAAAGTACTATATAGATTCTTTCAGTTATTGCACATACCAAAACTCTCAAGGAATTTTTTTCTTCAGTGTACATATTATTTATTTCTTTCTCTCTCTCTTTTATTTGGTGGAACTGGGGATTGAACTCAGGCACTTGTGCTCACTAGACAAGTGCTTACTCTATTGAGCTATCTACCTGGCCCAGTACATATTATTTCTGAGGCCCAGAGAATTTACTAAATTTTCTCAGAATCATACCATATACCTTAGCCTCCGAACACACCATTTCCTAGTGCAGAGTATTTCCTGTGAAGCATGAGGAACCCGCTATTGACTGTAGTCACATTTGATGTGAGATCATGACATCATGTATATAAGATATGTGGGCCTAGGTTTCCACTTAGGTCATAGACCACACAGGGTTTTCACATGCTCTGAGCAGCCATGGATGGCATGTTAGCTTCTTCAGGGTGCTGCCACAACATGCTACAAATTTAGTGATTTACTAAGAGAAATGTATTAGCTTACCATGTAGAGTTCAGAAGTCGGGAATCATGGTAGTACCAGAGCTGTTCTCCCTTTGCAGACTAGAGGGTGAATTCTACTGTGGCTTTCCCAACCTCTGGCAGCTCCAGGTGCTTCTTCATTTATGGCCCCAGAGTCCTGATTTCTGCTGCAGTCTTCATATGGCCTACTCCTCTCTTCCCAGCCTCTCCTCTGTGTACTGACCACAAGAATCTTGGCCTTTGATACAAGGCCCATCGAGATAACCCAGGATCATCTCATCTCAAGATCATCAACTTAGTTACATCTACAAATGACATTTTCCAAATAAGGTTGTCATTCCACACACTGCAGATAGACTATTGCAGGTGCTACCAGTGACCCATGGTTGGAGAAAATGTTTACTAAGTCTTCAGTCTTCCATATTCCAGTTATTCATCAAATGATATATTTTCACTTCCCTGGCCTCTCTATTCTCAATTTTTATAATCCAGCTATAGTTCCCATCGAATTTTTCCTAGACTATTTCAATAGCTTTCTGTATTAGTTAAGAGTGCATTCAGTCACCATTAAAGTCAATTCACTGAGAGCCTGTCTACTTCTCACTCTTTTCTGGAAATGGTATAGAAGAGTTTCTGTAGTCCTGTGTCCTAGATGTTGCAGTGATACCTGCTGTTTCAGTAGCCATTACTCAAAGTTAGTAAATCTTTTTGTAATTGAAAGGACAAAAATGACTATATTCATAAATCTTTTTAATTTAAGTATATCATAATTATTCAAAGGACAGTAGATTCTGTTCATAGAAGAAGAATACTTTGTTTTTAGTGAACAAAGTGGGGGCACTGAATAGGAATGGTAGTATTTGAAATAAACTTAAATTCTAAATGGCTAGAATAAGAATGGACAAATTTTTAAAGCAAAGAAAAACACTTTATTAAGTGACAGGCATAAAAGAACTTGTCAAGATTATGAAATAAAATGAGATGGAATGACAGAGGGTGAACCTGAAGCAATTCTTCCTAAGAAGCTAGAATCTCAAAATGATTACTAAGTCCTCAGTCTTCCATCTTCCAGTGACATATTTCTCACTGCTCTTGTCTCTTTATTTCCAACTTAACTATAGTTCCCATCAAATCTTTCATGGACTATTTCAGTAGTGTTCTGTATTAGTTAAGATTGCACTCAGTCACTATTAATTGCAGCAAAATTAAAATGACTAAATAAATGGGATTTATATTTCTCACTCAGCAGAAGGTAGGTGATTATTTCCACTGGTTCCACAGCTCCAGGACTGTTGTAGTGAAACCTCTGCCATTGTTTGGTTGGCACTTACTTTTTGATTATCAAATTAATGAGACAGCTATAGCCATCATTTTCCTGTTCAAAACAAAAAGAAGATGAGAAAACCACATGCACTCAGCACTCAAGAAACTGAATTGTCCTGGAAGCCATCAGTACACTTCTTGCTAAACTTCACTTCTCTCACAGGAGCAAACATGAGACAATAATTAGAATTCACACTGCCTCTGCAAATACAGCTGAGCTAGGAAGATAGGCAGGTGGGTTGGACCTTGATTGGGATTAACTTCAAGAACTTCTGGTGGCCTTGACTGTAATTTCTCCCCCAACTCATAATCAATTTTGCTGGTTGAATCAGTTTTTAAATAGATCACTTGGATGATACTGTTGCAGAAGGCTTTGGATTTTATTCAGTACCATCTGTGCTGACTCTTACCTGCCTTTCCAGTGTCATCTGGTGCTATTTACTCTCTTATATGTTGTTCTATTTTGGTTGTTTCTCTTTTGCTTCTTCTTCTTAGTCAATATGGACTAAGAATTTTGCCAAAGTTTGAATTATACCCTGCCTTACACTTCCTGGTTTCATTGTTTGGTTATGTCCTTACAATCTGTACACTCCAACCTGTTATTTTAATCTTTCTGACATACTTGATTCTGTTAATCTTAATCTTGCTTGATCCTTTTTATCTTTCTTGACTGGTGGAGTGGGTAGTACATTTTCCCTCTCAGAAAAAAATTATTGTCTGTCTGTCTGTCTGTCTGGCTGGCTGGCTGCCTGCCTGCCTGCCTATCTGTCTGTCTATCTATCTATCTATCTATCTATCTATCTATCTATCTATCTATCTATCTATCCTCAGCTATTGTCAATTTCTATTTCTATGACTGTTAACTATCTCCCCTAGAACACTTTGCCCTTGAATTCAGAACAATATTTCAGAATTTTCTCCTTTCCAAAGAGGCCTATATCCAATGACTGGCTGTGTAGAGGGACAAAGCCCTGATGCATTAATTCAGATCAGGACAGCTATTACAGCTCATTTCATAGTCTGTGTATGTTTACTGGCAGGAGATGCACTGACATTGTAGTTGCCAGTTCATGTAAACTGCAGATCAAGCTCATCCTACACCCAAATTTGATTTCTCTAATTCCTTATGAGTTTTCTTCAACAAATACCTACATAGAAATTTTAATTCAGCCTGTTCCCAATAATCCAATAAAACAGTTCCATTGGTATTTGCAGCAAACCTAATACAATCTTTTCGCCAAAGCTTGATTTGTAGGGATGTGCAACAACTTGGTATACTGACTTTCCTGCAGGTAGCTCTGAGATGCAACCCTTGAATTCCCACTATTGAAGAATGATGCTGTTTTAATTTGTATTTCAAGATTTAAAATAGGCAGAAATTTTTTCAGAGAAATGTTGTTATTTGGAAGACCAAATGAAGGACCATTTTTGTATCTGTATATACAAAATAGGATAGATTCACAGCTACTTTCTCTTAACTCAATGAGAAGAAAGATTTGTACTAACAGTGTTTGGACAGGATAACATGTCTGCATCTTGTACCATGATTAACCACTATGAAGATAACAATATACAAAGTATTAATTATTGAAACTATCCTCCTAATCAGTTTTTAAACTCTCATTGCTATTTGTTCTTCAATAAAATTCATAGAAAAAATAAAAAAGAAGACTTGCTACTGTCTCCCTGAAACAGAAACTTCATGTCATGCTTTTCTTTCAGTCATGTCAGAAGTATTATCCATAAGCAACATTTGCTGCAGTGTAGAACTCATGCTGCTTAGTATCATAGCCTTTCGATCCTGACATCAAACCCATCCCATTCCACCTCTACATGTACACATCATCCCATGTATGTAAAGAGGAGTGCTTGACAACAAGTTATTCAAAAATTCTCAGATAACAATGGTGCACCTTCTTGATAAGCAACTTCAATCTCTTCTGCTTGATGTGATATAAAATAAAACTAATTTTATTCTAACAAAATAAATAATATCGGCTGCAAGTGAAAGGTGAACATAAGTGAATAAAAAAGGCAACAGATGTTGGTTACCTATGTTTTTGCTTCGACCAACATCCCTTCATCTCCCAATTTTAAGAATTAGCATCTGCAATGATCAAAAAGCAATGCTAATTATATGAGGTCCACCAGGTATAGGAAGAGGAAGCAACAAAATATGTATTTTAAGCTATTCTAGATGTTCAAACTAGAATCTAGATGATATATCTTCTTGAAGGGAGATGTGCCAGATGTTAGTCATGCAGATCACTGGGAAGCATTCAGATCTCTCTGCCTAGATCTTGGATCAGCAGCCGATGAGCTCCTGGATCACTACTATCTGTTAGATGTCAGAACTGAGCAGACATGAGGTGTACAGCACAATCACAGACTGTAGTGACTGAGCTGGGACCTCTGGCTGCAGCTGATAACTATGACAGCTGTGGCTGCTGCCAGCATTAGGTAGCAGAGTTCCAACAGTGCAACAGGATCATAGACCATGGGAGACCCTAATTTTATTCAGCAAAACTCAATAATTACTCAATAATATGTTTCACAAAATAACAATAGATTAATATATTACTTATTACAAATGTTTGTTTGTAATGTTGGAAAAGTCATAGAGGCTCTAACGCTGTGCTGCTACTTTTCTAACAGAGTAGCTTACAATTTTGTACTGCGACATCATACTTCTAACTTTTAACATATGCAGCTAACTTGATGGAATTTGTCATCAAGAGATTACCAGCCAGGAAAATTACAAGGTGCTAATTAAAGCATTGTTTACAACTTCAAGTTTTTTTTTTGTTGTTGTTGTTTTTTGGACTTCGAGAATTTTTCATCCTCCTAACTTTTCTTTGGTCTATCTAAAGATCACTTTACATCCATTAAAAATGATCATGACAGCTCAATATTTATAACCATGGAAGATATCCTCACCATATTGCAAAGTAAAAAAGTAGACACCACACCACATGCATAGCAAGAAATAAGCTACATAAAATTATGTATGTACCCAAACACAGACACATACATATATTCAGAAAGAGATATCTGGAAACACGTCGCCATCTGTTCAAGAAAGATTTTGGAAGATAGCTACTTTCTTTTTCCTACTTTAGCATATTGATTAAAAACTTGTACAATGAGTATTAATAAAATTAATAGCAGAACTAAGAATTAATAAAATACCATTCAACCTGAATTTTTAATGATGCTTCTATTAGTCAGAGTTTTATCAATATGTTTATTTTTATGTTTGTCATGGTAACAATAGGGTTAGTCTTTAAATTTATAAAAGTTATAATAGAAGATCCATCTCCATTCATGTCCTTCAAAATGCTACTTCTTGATTACATTTAACTGATTATTTTTTCCACTTTCTAAGGAACTGCTGAACGCCTTTTTGCATTTTTGGCTGCACTGTCATGGCTGCCTCCACACCCTGGAGTGAACAGATAACAGGGCAACCGTTGTCAATTAGCTGTTCTTGCTTTGAAAATCTGTAGCATATGTATTGTTGTGTGTTACCCTGCTTCTGTGTTTGTTTCTACTATTTGTCTTTGCTTTTGTTTTTACTCTTCAAAATTGAATGAAATTAAATTAAATCTTACTAGTGAACACATAAGTCAAAATTTTTCTAAAGAAAGATTACTACTGAACTTGTCAAAAGTGAAGGCAGGAAAACAAATACCTTCTGTGAGTTCAGTGAATATAAATATACATTATAAGTAATAAACCACATGCTTGAGATGTCATTTTTTAAAAAAAAATAAAAGTGAAAACAGTATCATGAATTTCTATTTCAGTTCTATGCACTTATGTTCCAATAAAATCAGTCATAATTGTATGGAAAGATGAAAAAATTAAGGAGAAGGGTTGTGGTAATTGGGGCACAACGATGTGAATGTGAGTAAGGACTACTGAGCTACACACTCACAAATTATCAAAATGATAATTTTTAGATTAATGTATATCATAACATAAATATCACACAAATTATTCAGTAAAAAGTATAATTCTCAGTACACTGGGATTAATCATTGATTCATAACCCCATAACAATCCCAACATTAAATATGGATTTCTTATTCACCTTGAAGTTCTAATTGGAATAATATGGTGTGATCATGTGGGCAAATTCCTCTCTCAAGCATCTTCTCTTTCTAATTAAAAATACTTTCATAAAGATTAACCTTTTGAGGCTGGGGAGATAGCTGGGTTGCCTAGGCACCTGCCTGGCAAGAACAAGGAGCTGGGTTTGATGCCCACTACTCATGCCATGTGGGCCTTTGATCCTGGGTACCTCTTGCAGTCTATGGAAACTGGATATGATGATACATGGCTGTAATACCGGAGCTGAGGAGGCTGAGACAGAAAGATCAATATGAATCCAAGCTGTGCAGTGAGACCCTGCCCCAAATAAATAAATACATCTTTTTTAAAAGTTTTTTTTGACTTTGTATTGCTTCTAAATATTGGTTTTAAATATAGCCGAGTATTCTGGTACTCTTGTTTAGTCTTTACTTAAAAGTTGCAATGTTCGATATTTTAAAATTTCTTGAATGAATATAAACCCTATTCTTTGTTTATAGAGACACTTAAAGAACGGTTGGTGTATGACTAATAACTGTGGTTATATCAATGCATTTGGATTTTAAGAGACAGCATAATGAATTTTTTTCAAGGGTTGGAAACAAATTAAAGAAGATATTTAGTTGCTGTTCTCCAAAAATATTCTATCCATTCCAGGAAGATGGTTCCAACTAATTTACTTTTCTATGACTCTCAGTAGTTTACTCTATGACTTAGTTATATTATCATACTACAAATTTCTCACACTTAACTATTTGCATTGTATAAAACTCTGACTTTTTTGTTACTAGTTGAGAAATACTACAATCCATTTCTGTAACACTTGATTTCATAAAAGAAATTTGCTCATATCTTCTAGGAGAATTATGCATTTTTAGAACACCAAAGTCATTTAATTTGTAATATTAAGCAACATATTACTTTATGGAAAAAAGGTAAAACAAAATTTCATGACAAAAATCACAGAATAACAATCGTCAATACATTGCATATTATCTTTGAAGTAGTTGCTCAGAGCATATTATATGGATGCATAGAACTTTCCAATTGATGTTAGCACAAGTCTTCTTTTTCTCTGAATGAAGAGATATTAATAGTATAAGTAACTGGCATTATTTCTCCCTTTTGCTTTCTTTCGCTTTCCCTTCCCTATCCTATTTTTCCTTTTAAACAATTTTTTTCCCTTTTCAAAATATCTAATGTACATTGCTGACCTTATTCACTTGTTCAGGTTCTCACACCAGGAAGACAAGATCATGTTTACATAAGTGAGCCTGATTTATTTCATTTAAGAATATGGTTTTAAGATGCATCAATTTATGTATTAACGTTTTTCAATAAACTAGGATAAGATTTCTCTCAGAGGTATGTGAAAACCTACAGAGAAAGATAGATAAAATTCTTAATAAAAAAGCCTTCTTTGGTAGCTATTTTAACATTTGTACTTTAGACAGTTAGCTATTTGATGAAATTAAGAGTGTAGAAAGCAAATCTCCCTAAAAGTTTATTTTTGTGTTAAAACTTAAATTATGGATTAAGAAGTCTGTGATTTGAATCAAATTCTAACTTAATGGAGCTAAGCCCTATTAAAAATGAAGGCCTTTTAGAGCCACTTCTTAGAAGAAAAATCAAGAACTCGGGGTTAAAACTAAGAAAGGATAGAAATACCAATGGAAATTTATCTGTTGTGAAGTTTGTATTGAGCTTAAATTAATTTTTAGTGTAATTGTAATAAAAGGAAGAATAAGAGAGAAATTACACCGAGTATGCTTTGTATGTTCTGTCTCCAGCCATTCTTTGCAATAAGCCCTTTTGGTGCAACATTTTTCACGAATTTAGTAGGAGTTTCTGTAGTAGATTCTTTTATAGAGGAAGTATCTAGTGCTTGGTACTTTTGAGAAGGGTCCTCAGCATTGCATTATTTTATTAAATCTTCAGGAAGATTTTTTTTTTTTTAGTTTGTTACAAAGATTCTCTTTTTTAAGAAAAGTTAGTTGTGTTCCAATGGTATTTTTGTGAGACTAATACAAAGAATTCCCATAAATTCCAAGAACAGTTTCCACAAAGACTGACTTTTAATCATTTCAGCTTTATCATTTTCTTTCCCTAAACTTTTCCATGTAAGCTGTAGACATTGCTACCCTGTTAACACTAAAATATTTCTGAATACATAAAACCAAGAAAATTAACTTGGATGAAGTAATATTCTCCTCATAATTGTTCATTAATGTGCTTTATACCAAAAGGAAAATAGGTAACATTTAGTTGTTATGTTTCTATAAACTCTTTCAATCTAGAATAGTTCTTACAGTTATCCTCCATCTTTATATCTTTAATATTTCAGAAGAATATACAAGATTCTTGGTTAAAAATGTCAATAAATGTGAGCTTGTCTGATATTTACTCAGAATTAGGTTCTAGTTGTGCAATTTTGTACGGAAAATCTAATGATAGTGTGTCGCTCTAATAAAAATACACAGTTACTTAATATTGGGAAAGTGTTATATTTGTGTCTGAATGTCCCCCGAAAGCCTTCATGGCATGAAGCTTTTCAGAGGCATTTGAACCTGGATTGTGTGATTGATTCATATTGCAGTGCTAGGATTAATTGTTCTGGGACCAAGGCTGTGTGAATGCTGGCTACCTCCCCTGCTGGGATTGGCAGTACCCTAACTAATCCCAACAGTATGAATGAAATGAAAAGGACAGAAGGAGGCTTACATCCCTCTTTCTTCCTCTCCCTTACTGCTTGGTTTTGCTGTCTTCCATCTCCATGAACTGTTGCCCTGGTGCCGTGTGCCACTCTGCCTTGGAGCCAGCTAACAATGGAGTGAAATCTCTGTGAACTGTGAGTGAAATAAGCCCTTCCCATTTTAACTTTTGGTGGCAGGTACTTTGTTTCAGCAAGAAGAGAAAAGTAATTAAGACAGTGCAATGTGAATTTGGAGATGAGTCCAAAGACTACATTCTTAAGCTTCATTCATAACATTGTAATCATGAAGTGTCTCATACATTAGCAAAGTTTAGCAAAGTTTAATTGTTTCTATAGATACTGAGAAAGAGTTACTCTAGCATCTATCACACAACAGAATGTGGAATCAGGGAAATCATAATCAATGTCAGAGTATGCATTTATAATGGAAAGTATTTCTAAAATCTATTACATGGGAAATGCAGTCCAAATTTTTGGATTAGTTGAATGAGACTTCATTAAAATCTACTTTTTGTATCTTTAGTTATCAATCTTAATATGACCTGCAGTACTCCATTTTGGGGTCTTGTCATATTTAACTGAAAATTTTAACAAAATATGAATGTATCTCTTTTATTAAAAATATTTCAATTTGCACCAGCCATTTTTATTTTTTATTTCTTTATTTTATTTTTTGCTTTTTAAAAATATTTTTAGGCAAGGGCCTACAGGGTCTCAGGGTCTCACTACTACATTGAACTTGTAGTGATCCACCTGTTTACAATCTTCCAAGAGTTGAGATTACAGGTGTGCACCGTGCCCAGTCTCAATTGCCATCTCAGCGTGCTCTGGGGGTGGGGCTGGCATGGCAGGCCCAGAGATGGAGCCCCCGGTCCCTGTGCCTGCTTGCAGGCACTTTAATCCACTGAGCTACTTGGCCAGCTCTTTATTTTTATTTTGAAGAGAAAAAAAAAACAAATACAAAATCAAGAACAAATAACAAAAATAAAGCAACATAGAACAATATAAATAGTACAGAATTTCAAAAGAAGAATATATAATTAACAATGGTTGTTATATTACATGATGCTATAGTTAAATTTGTTGCTCAGATTACCAGACCAGGTAGGCCAGTTTGGTCAAACAATTAAACATTAGCTGTTCCTTTCAATAAACTATAATAATGTTTTCTTTGTCCTTTTTACATTTTATTTCTAAGTTTATTTTCAAGAGAATGTAATAATAACTGATAAGACAATAGAAATGGTACATATTAAAGAACAAGATGAAAGATATTCAACTATTGTTTTTATATTGTGCATCGTTATCCTTAATGTAGTTGTTCAGATTGTAGACAATAACATACAGTTAGTCAATGTAAAAATTGTAAACATTAACTACTTTCTAAAAAATGATGGAAATTAATACAATTATCTCAGTTATCCTGCATATATACTTGCATGATTACCCCTTTCCTTTTTTTTTCTTATCTTTTCCCCTTTCCTTCATCTCTATTGTTCATTCCATATGTTTTGTTTCTTTCCATTCTACATCTACTGTAACTTTCAGATTTTATTATTTACTCTTTGAGGTTTTTGCATCAAGAGACAATACAATATTTATACACATGGGTCTGAAAATTTCATTTTTCACTTATAAGTGTAGCCTTTAGTTGCATTCATTTATCTATGAAGTCCTCAAGTTTGTCTTTCTTTATAGCTGAGAAGTATTCCTTTGTACAATAATACTGCATCATTTCTTTAAACATTCATCAGATGATGGGCATTTGAGTTGTTTCCAAGATTTGACTTTGACAAATCGTGCTGGTATAAACATAGGGGTACACATACCACTGGAGTGTGATGCTTTCAGTTCTTTAGGAAAAATACTCAGAAGGGAAAAATCTGGATTTAATTGAACTTCCAGTGCAAGCTTTTTAAAGAGTTCCACATTGATTTCCATAGTTATTGAACTAGTCTACATTCACACCAATAGCGAACGTTCCTTTTTTCCCTACAGCCTCTCCAGAATTTACTGCTAGTTGATTTATTTAGGATAGTCACTTTTTCTGGGGTGAGAAGGTACCTCAATGTTGTTTTAGTTTGCATTTCTTGAATGAGCAGTACTGTGGAACTTTTTTTCATGTATTTATTTGCCATTTGTATTTCTTTCTCTGAGAAATGTGTATTCATCTCAGATGCTCATTTTCGGATTTGATCTAAGAATTTTGGGGTTCTGATTATTTTAGTCCTGTATATACTCTAGATAGAAGTCCTTTGTCTAAGTGATTTTTGGTTGATATTTTCCCAATTTGTGGATTTTTTTTCACTCTGTTAGTGATTTCTTTGGATGTACAGAAACTTTTCAGTAAGATGAGATGCCAGTTTCTGATTTTTTTGAAGTATTTCCTGTGAGGTTTTGTTTTTCTTCATGAACTCTCTATCTCCCAAGTCTTCCTAATACCTTCAAGATTTCTACCTATTTTCTCTTCCAGTAGATTAGAGTTTCTGTTTTAATGTTTAGATCTTTAATCCATTTTAACTTTAGTTTAGTGCATCCGTTAGACCTGGATGCAGTCTTAGTTTTTGGCATGTAGGGTCAAGTTTTTTTTTTTTTTTTTTTTTTTTTTTTTTTTTTTTTTTTTTTTTTTTTTTTTTTTTTTAGAACCGGGGATTGAACTCAGGTCATTGCACTTGCCAGAGAAGCACTTATTCCACTGAGCCATCTTCCTGGCCCCTTGGAGAGCCAGTTTTTCCAGCACTGTTCGTTAAAGAGACTCTTTCTTCAGGGAACATGTTGGGTCCCTTTGTCAAAGATAAGGTAGCTGAGTGTGCTGGCAGTTGTGTCCGCATCTTTTAATCTGTTCCATTAATCCTCAGGTCTTTTCTTGCTATTTTAGTGCATGTGGTACAGGGTCTCACTACACTGCAGCTCAGACTTGCAGTGATCCTCCTGTTTTCAGCCTCCCCACTGCTGGGATTATAGGCATGTGACACCACACCTGTACTTGGTGGCCCTCTCAGCACACCTGGCAGTGAGGCCAGTGCAGCATGTGGCTTCAGGGATGGGACCCCTGCCCCTGTGTTGGCTTAAGTTGGCACTTAGTCCACTGTGCTACCTCACTGGCCTTTTGCCTTTTCCAGTACCATGATGCTTTTTCACAGCAGTTTTGTGGGATAGTTTCAAGTCAGAGATTGTGGTTCCTCCTGCCTTTCTTTTGCTGGTCATAATTGCCTTTGCTATTCTAGGTCTTTTCCGGTTCCAAATGAATTTTAAGAACATTTTCTTTAGATTTGTGAGGTATGTTGATGGTATTGTGATAGGGATTGCCTGAAGTCTGTATAATAATTGTGCCAGTTTGGCCATTTTCACAATATTGTTTCTTCCTATCCAGAAACAAGGAATATGTTTCCATTTTCTAAAATCATGTTCATCTCTTTTTTGAATATAGTGATTATCATTTTATAGATATTTTACTTCCTTTGTTAGATTAATTCCCAACTATTTCCTTTTTTGGATTCTATTGTCAAGGGTATTGTTTCTCTAATTTCATTCTAGGTGAGTTTGTTATCTATGTAGAGGAGTCCTATTGATTTTTTACATGTTGACTTTTATCCCGCTATGCTACTGAATTTGTTTATTAATTCTAGGAGCTTCTTGGTGGAGTTTTTTTGGGGGGTCTTCTTTGTACAGTATCATGTCATCTGTGAAGAGTAATAGCTAAATTCTTCCTTTCCTTTTATTATTCTTTTTATTTCTCTCTTTTGCCTAATGATTCTAGCTAATGCTCCCAGAAGTGTATTTAATAGGAGTGGTGATAATGGACATCCTTGTCTTGTATCTGATTTTAGAATAAGAGCTTTCAGTTTTTCTTCATTTAGAATGATGTTGGCTTTTGGATTGTCATACATGGCTTTTATCAGATTGAGATATAAGCTATCTATTCTAATTTTCTGTGGAGTTTTTATCCTGAATGAGTGTTGCACTTTGTTAAAATCTTTTTTTGTATGTATTGAGATGATCTTTTTTTTTTTTGTTTGTTTTTGGCTCTATTGATATGGTGTACTACATTAAGAGAGTTGCATATATTACACCATCCTTGTGTTCCTGGGACGAATCCCACCCAATATTAGTGTATAATCTTCCTGATGATTTGCTACATTCTATGTGCTTGTATTTTATTGAGGAGTTTTGCATCTATGACCACGAGGGAGACTGGCCTATAGTTCTCTTTTTTTGGTTGAGTCTTTCTCAAGTTTTGGTATCAGTGCAATAGTCTCCTCCAGAAGGGGTGTGGGAGAATTGCTTCCTTTTCAATTTCATTGAAGAATCTGAGTAGAAATAGCATTAAATCTCCTCTATATTGGTTTCCATTTGGCACTTCCCTCCATACTTCAGTATAGGGTTTTGGTAAGGTTATTACTCCAATGCTTCTCAATATTGTTATCCAAGGGAGAACATGTGGTTAGAAGAGATACGATAACCTTGTTTCTATAGTACAATTAGCAATATTACTAACAACTAAAATTCAGAAATTGACAAACTTCAGCAACTAATGGTTTTGTACTTTAGAGCATAAGAGCAAACACTGTAACTATATAATAGAACAGATCCTAAATCGGGAATTTGTATATAAACTAGTTCCCCTGATTTGTGTTGGCACCTACCTGCCATGCACTGGAATCCTCAGGACAGACCAGTTTTCCTGAGTGCCCTCCTGAAGCCTCAGTGCCTCTAGTCTGGATTCTTCCTGGGGGGCCGTTCACTTGGTCCTACTCACTGATTTATGCAGCATGGAGCTCAGCAGTCATTTTTAAGAAACAAAAACAAGCATCATAATCAAACTCACTGCACTGCAGGACCTCAACTCCTGAAAGCTTTCTTTATAGATAATTGATTTCTATATAATATTTTTGTGTCAAAATTCAACAAATTAGTAGAGCAGTTTGAAGGAAATAGTAACAGAGATCAATGTTAAGAATAAAAGCTCGAAAACAAATTTATATATTTGTCAAACTCTATATAACTTGCTCAATTTTTTCTAATGTCACCATCCCCACATAATTTGAAATTTAAATCCTTAATCAATACTGCAGGTAATTGTTGATATTTTGATGACAGGTATTCTTAATATAAACATCATTCTACATGTGGAAATACAGACTTATGCTTTGTGTTTGTTATTTGAAGCTTTCAGTATGTATATTCTTCAAAATCAAGATAGAGGGCCAGCCAAATGCTCAATAGATTAAAGCACCTGCAAGCAAGTGAAGGGGCTGGGGGCTTGATTCCCCAGGCCTTTCATGCCAGCCTCACCCCCAGGCATGCTGAGACAGCAATTGAGACTGGGCATGGTGGCATGCACCTGTAATCCCAGCTCTTTGGAGGCTGTAAACAAGCAAATCACTGCTAATCCAATGTAATAGTGAGATCTTGAACACTGTGTAAACTCTTCCCTAAAACACAAAAAACAAAACAAAACAAAAAGTCATGATAGATTTAATTTTGTTTGGTAAAAGTAAGAAGTTCCTTAAATTAAGCACGGCTTCTTAATATAAAGTAGCATTTTATTTAAAAGAACAAACTAATAAAGTATTCAACTCTCTATCTATCTATCATCTATCTATTTTTTTTTTCTCAGAACTGAATCATGAAAAATCTTTGGTCCATTGTGAATAAAATGTGGATGGACAACTGCATTTGATTATTTAATTTACTTCACTGTTTTTGAAGTTATGTGTTTAGCTCAGGAGTAAATAAATTCTAGATGCTAACCCTGTCCTTGAAAAAAAGACCTGAACAGCATTTTTTCTTAAAGTCCCCTTTTGAGTTGGTTTAAATAACCAGAAGGCTCAGTTCCCTACCCTCTTCCTCACTCTGTCTAGATTTTATCCTACAGAGATCTTATCTAAGCTTCTAATTCAACTACTATCTCAAGGCTAAAACAAAAATCCCAGCCTTGCTCCAGGTCCTGAATTCTATCCATGTATTGTAAATGTCCCTTGGTGTAGGCTCTTCGTGCCAGAAACTCCATGTGTCATCTAACTAAGCACGCTTTCCATCTGAATGCCCATTGCTTTTAAACATTATAGTCATGCTCCTGTGCATATCCCCTGGAAGCCTCAACAATTTTATGTTTCTCCCTTGACTTCACTGACATATTCAGTGAGGTATTCATCCAGCCTTCATTCTGTAGAATATTCAGTTTCTTTTTGACCTTACTTCTTCCTCTATCTAAGATCAAGTTTGTCATCTTAGATAACATTATTCCTTTCCTCAAGCCTCTTGTCTTTGAAAATAGATTTATTCATAATTTTCACAATTATCAAATGTCCTCCAATTGTTAGTCAAATGTCCTGTGCTGGTAATTAAGGACATAGTAGCAAATATGCCCCACCCCTGGTACCTTCATGGCAGTTGTACCCAGGGAGTGACACAAGCAAAGAAATGATGATACATAATAATACTGTAAGGGGCAGCAATAAATTTAATGATGAAACAGACTAAGAGAATAGGGAATTCTGCACTGGAGAGGCTTACATTACTATAGAATTGCACTTCTTTACATATTACCTTTACATGCACCTAATGGAAATTTGATGCATGCAACTTTTCAGAATGAAGTTCCTAAAATGATTATCATATTCTGCTTCTCTCTTCAAACATATTTATTATTGTTATTTGTCTATTTTTTTCTTTTTCCATTGTTATTTTATTTTATTGAGAAACAAATAGCAAGAAGACACTTTCAAAACTGATTAATAGAACAGTTTCAATAATTATTACATTGTACATTGTCATCTTCTTAGTGGTTATCCATAGTACAAGATGCAGGCAGGATATCTGGTCCAAACTATTAGTACAAAACTTCTCTATGAGTTAAGTGAAAGTAGATATATATCTATCCAAACTATTCTCTATATACAAATACAAAATGGTCCTTCCTTTGCATTCCCTTTTTTGTTTAGTCCTGTCAGAGATGGGTATTCTATTGGAATTCAAATATTACAGGTGCTTGAATTCTGCAAAACAATCCAACACAGTCCAGCAGTGCACAATTATAATAGGTTATCCACAGAAGTTGTTGACTTGAGCCTTTCACAGCTCAGCATATTAATATGGCTTTATTTTATATATCTCATTTTTATACTTTTCTGCTGGGTGGTTTACACCAAGATAACGCAATATCTATATGGCAAGAAATGTTGCTTTTGTATTTGATAAGGACAGACAATTCCCCTCAGGATTTCTGCTATAACCCTATACCACAGTTTGCAGATCTTTTGTCAGGGTCAGCCATGTAGATGAGTCACAGCCATTGCTTGACAAATTTTCTCTCTGTGGAAGCCTGAGAGAATATTTTCTCTCCATGTGACTCTTATTAGGCACACTATACATCATGATCACTTTCCTCTGTGGCCCCCAAATCTCTTTGATCAGAAAATTTAAGACACAACTGAGTTACAGGATGTTACAGTACAAGTTCTCCTACGTCCTGAATCTTCACTGACTTTGAAAGGCTAAGGTCAAAATGTTGGCTGTCCTTACAGCCCTCCTATTTCTCTAATTTTTGGTCTTCAAAAACTGGGCTTGTTAATTCTCCAGCAGAGAAGCTTATTATTAACCTGACACGTATGCAGTTGGGTATAACATCACTATCTGTCTAAATATCAAACATCTTAGGCATAACATGGAATAAGTATTTTCCATCAAGTATTGATATGTTAACCTCTAAGTCCCTGCAGAATATGTATATAAAAATTTAAAAAGTGAAGAATATTTAAAGCATATGAATAAATAATTACATATTTTTACACAGAAATTTAGAAATCCAACCATATACAACATTGCAGCAGGACAGTCCTGTGACATTTTTTTTTCTTTTTCTTCTGTCTTTTTTTTTCATATATTACCTAGTTAAAAAAACTTTTACTTGAGAGATAATATGGTGATAATTGGTGTGTCGTGACAAGGAGTATTTATTTATGAGAACAGAAAGTCAGGCATTCAAAGCATGACCCTTCTATTGCACATTGCTATCTTCAATGCAGTTGATTGGCTCACAATTGTGTCAGCATATACAGTGCGTCAGGGTGAGAATCTTACCAATTAACTGCTAGTTTCAAAAACCTGCTGATGTTTCCAAGGATCATTGCCTTACCCATCTTGTGCATAAAATGTATGGCATTGGCCCTGTCATGTTTTTCCCAGCTTTTCTCCTTGCTCTCTCCTCACTGTCTAAATCCTCAAGTTCTCTCTTTCCTTTTAATTGTGTTATACCTTTAATTTGTATTTCTTCTCTTCAGTTCTTATACTAGGGAGACTATATGATATTTACACATGTGGGTCTGGTTTATTTCACTTCTGAGTACATCATCAAGTGGTATCCACTTAAGTATAAATGCTTCAAGTTTATCATTCTTTATAGCTGAGTAATACTCCATTGTATAAAAATACCATATCTTTTTCATCCATTTCTCAGATGATGGGCATCTTGGTTGTTTCCAAGATTTGGCGGTCACAAATTGTGCTGCTATAAACATAGGTGCACATATGTCACTATGATATGATGCTTTCAGTTTCTCCAGGAAACTTCCCAGTAGAGGGATAGCTGGATTGAGTGGGATTTCCAGTCCTAGTTTTTTAAGGAGTCTCCACACTGATTTCCATAATGGTTCCACCAGTCTACATTCCCACCAGCAGTGGAGAAGAGTTCCCTTTTCCCCACAGCTTCTGCAACATTTGTTGTTGGTTGATTTCTTTATGATAACAATTCCTTCCTGAGTGAGATGGTATCTCAGTGTTGCTTTAATTTGATTTCACAGATGGCTAGTGATGTGGAACATTTTTTATACATTTATTCTCTTCTTTAATTTCATCCTCTGAGAGGTGTGTGTTCATCTCAGATGCCCATTTCGAGATTGTGTCTTTAAATTTAGGGGCCCTAATATTGTTTAGTTCTTTATAAATTATAGACAGCAAACTTTTGTCTGAGTGCTTATTAGTTAAGATTTTAGCTTACCCCTACACTTGCGGGGCCTGAGCTTGGACTGGATCTTCTTTATTTAAATATATTCAACAATTACTTGTCTATAGAATGAACTCTAAAGCACTTGATAAAGTCAGGATTGCCTGATCTTCTCCCAAGTATGTCTTGTTGTTTTCAGTAACACAAAACAGTAGCAACATCAGTTGCTACTGCGCTTTCCAATTTCCTGCTTGATTGACTCCATTTACTTCAAGCAGAAGGACCCCTACACTTCAGGTCCAAGTGCAAAAGCCTCTTTTAGAGATTTCTTTCTAGAAATCCCATTCAAGCCGGCTATCCCCCTACTGGGAATTTTCCCAAAGGATCTGAAAACATTGTATCATAGTGATATATGTGTACCTATGTTTATAGCAGCACAATGTGTGATAGCAAAATCTTGGAAACAACCAATATGTCCATCACATGAGGAATGGTTGAAAAAGATGTGGTATTTCTATATAACAGAGTATTACTCAGCTATTAAGAATGATAAGTTTGAAACATTTATACTGAAGTGGATGCCACTTGAACATATACTCATAAGTGAAATAAATCTAATCAAAATAATTTCGCCAATCTACGATATCCAGTTTAACAGACCGAGAGGTTATGACCTTATCAGTAACCATCTTCTGTGCTCTCATTTTATCTTTCCAGTTGTGTGGTTTGCTTTCAGAAGAAGACTATCCTGTCACGTTGAGCCATTCTCAGTGACTGAACTCTTCTCAGTCTGAGCAAATGGTTAGCACCCAAGCATCGGTTAAGTGTTTACTGACCTTCAATGATTTGAACACAGACAGCTTTGATCCATGATACACTTATATCATCTGTCCTTTTTTCTTGGTGGCACTGAACTTACAGCTGACACAGGATTATCATCACTTGAGTTGTCTGTCCATGTCTTTTTTCTCTGCTCTCAAAAGCAGCATGTCATCGCAATCCAAGTAGAACTTGCATCAGTTTTCCTAGAAGTGACTTGATCAGAATGCATGCTTTCCACAGAGGCCACAAGAGGGAGCAGCAGTTCTTTGCCAGGACCTGGAATAAGTGGTATGGCTGGATTCCACAATTGCCACCCCAGTATTTTGCTAATTTGATTCTGTATTTGTCACCATAAATGTTTCTATCTTCATTTTCTTCCTTTAGCATATACTTACTACTATTAATTTCTAAACAGAATCACCATTTCCTTAACTTAAAGGAGTGGAATTCAAAAGTGTATTAGTATTTTGGGGAAAATATTCGTTATTGAAAATCATGCTTCATAGGAAAAGTAGAAATAATCTTACAGTGAATCTCTGAAATGCAAAAGAAGCATGTATTTTTTTCTCAGTGTGCCAATAGAGTGGCCTTAGGATAGGTATTTCAAGCAGGTAGCCAAAATCGTACATTATAATAATATATAATATTATATATATTAGATGTAATAAAAATGTTAAATCTAAGCAAATAACTAAAGGCAAAGTCACAAATTATAAACTGAGACTATGTGAACACTACTATGAAGATAAAATATTTATTTTGCTAAAGTTCATTGACAAACAAGTCCACTATTTTTCCACTAAATATACAGCCATTCAGAGATTAACTGGAACAATACAAAGAGCTCATAATTAGATCCTAATGTAACTCTGTATTGCATAAATGCCAGTGAAGAATGGACTTGTTTTTCATAAGTGATCAAAAAGTAGTCTCATAAGACAGTTCTAAGTGTTTATCACATAATATCTGCAGTTCACAATAGTGCATGTCATAAACAGATAAAAATACTCAAATCTTTATTATTGATTCTAAAGCTTAGGATTGGAAAGGCTGTCTTTTCTGCTAACTTGAACAGTGAGCATGACCAAACCTTTGGAATCTAATTGAAGACAGAACTTTCTAACGTTATTAGAAAAATGCTTAAATTATTATAATATCACTCCAAAACATTTGGTTTGTTTAAATTTGGCTTCATAATTTCTCCTTTCTAAAGTGAGACTATAATAAAATAATTTCAACCCCAATTCTGTTTGTGGTTTTCTTGTCTTTTATTAAAAAGTCATCTTGATCAACTCAATCTCAACTCTCTCATGATTTTCACCGTTCCAAAAGAAATGACACTTCAGTCTCCATTTCACATCTTGGAGCAACATTCAAACAAGCACTTTGGTTCTCTCATTCAATCTGAAATGCCTTTGTAGGGTGCCAAAGTAGCTCTTCTGGTAGAGCAGTCTGAAGATCGTTTACACCTCTCCATGAGAAAGGTTCTACCACGTGACCATCTCTTTTCCTCAAGAGGCGGTCTATCCTGACTGGAACATACTTGCCTCCTTCTGCTCATCTGTGTCCATGTAGTGACTGCCCATGACAAATATTCTCTGTCATTCTCTCCACCTTAGATTGAGGAGATCCAATCCTAGCAATAAAATCCTAGTAAAAGGAAGAAAACTCCAGAAATTTCTGTATACTGCTGACTCTGGGGAGCCATCTTAGTTTATTTCTTGCAGTTGGTTTTTACCAGTCTACAACTATGAGAAAGATGCACAGGGAATTAGGACTCACCTTCAACCTCCAGAACTGTATACATGAATGTCTAATATTTATCATCTCTTCAGTTCCTGAAATTGGGCTCAAAGTTAATACATCTAATGCTATATCATAATCTTCCCCTTGGGTAAAAATAAATGAGCAAAGTACAGTATTTTTTTTTTTCATTCTCTTTCTTCTTGTCCAACATTAACTTCTCCCTAGTGGAGCAAAATAGAATCCAGATATTTTCCCTGGTTTCTTTTGCATTCAATGTATACCTTTCACTGTGAAAGAATTACTTCGCCTCTTCCACGTAGCAGTCCATGCACCTCTCTCTGTGTTCTAAAACAACTGGTTTTTGGTTTATGGCACCAAACTTTGCATTGATGAGCATAGATGTTCAAATAGCTATCTAGTGCCCAAAGAGTGAGGATATCACCAAGTAGTCAGGGTGAATCTAACAGGGTCATAGCAAGGAAAGAATGACTGCCTGCTCGTCAACCTCACAAAACAGGAGGTTCAAATGTGCAAGATTTCAGTAAACATTGAGATAAAATTTTTGCAAAATGACATTTATGGCTTATATGCCCAAAACCATGTATTTCCTACCTGACAGAAAAGAAATTCTTATAAACACTTACCTTTCCCAAAAACACAGAAAAGAATGGAATGGATTTATAACCACGAAGATTAGATCTGTAATAAAAAATAAATAAATCACCCAGAAAAGAAAACTCCAGGATAAGATGGTTTCTCTAAGAAAATTCTCCCAAAACATTTAAAAGTATTAATTAACACAAATCCCTCTCATATAGTTTCATGTTTTTTTTTTTTTAGAAAGAGGAAACATTTCCCAGGATTGTACTGTTATAAAATCTAGACAAAGACACAAGAAAACAGTACACTGGCAGATATTCCTGACACATACTGAGGCAAAATTCTGCAACAAAATGTTACCAAACTGAACTCAATTTTCACATTAATGTAATTATACACTATGGCCACTTAGGATTTATCCTGGAATGCAAGACTGGTTCAACATACCAAAAGTAATCAAGGTCATTTGCCATGTTAACAGAGTGAAAGACAGAAGTACATGATCATCCTGACTGGAGCAAAAAGGGGACTTGCCAATATTCAACTCATGCAAAAGAACGAAGTTGATCCTTTATCTTACAACATATGCAAAAATTAGTTTAAAATTAATCCAAACTACATAAAGGATATAAATATAACATAAAATATGATATTTTAAGAAGAAAATAAGGCAAGGAAAATTCATGACTTTGGAATGGCAATGATTTACTTCCTATGACATCCAAAATCATGCAAAAGAAAAGTTTATGGCAACAAACTTAACAAGCTCTGTACATTAAAGGATACAATCACCGGATTGACCATGTGGTGAGAGAATGGAAGAAAATACTCGCAGATTATCTACTAAGACTTTAATATCTAGAATTCAAAAGACCTGCTACAACTCAACAACAAAAGACGGAGTACTTGAACAAATGTTTCTCCAAAGAAGATACACTAGTGGCCAATAGTCACATGAAAAGATTCCAGATAGAAGCAGCCATTAAGGAAATACAAGTCATGACTACAGTGAAATAGTACCCAAACATCTTCATCGCTCTCCCAGTCTGTTACCTCAGCGTCTCATCGTTGACCTGCTCGAATATTCTTTAGATCCTGCTGAGCAAATTCATCATTACTGTCTGAAGCACCTTTCCTATTGATAGAATTCCATTTTTCTTTTAACTTAGACAAAGTTCCTAGTAAAACCTATGCATGAAATCAGCAAGCCTGGGATAAAACTCAGCAGCACAGCACCTACTTGACAAGTATAAGGTCCTGAGTTGGATTCCTGGTTAAAAATAAATAAATAAATAAAATAAAATGCTAGGCTTTTTGAACCATATAGTTTATGTTACAACTGTTCAACATTGTGGTGGTGAAAAAAAGTAATACCCAATAAACGATCATAGGCAATCAGCAAATAGCTTTTTGCCAAAAAAGCTTTACACATAAGCACAAGTGTTGGTCTGAATGGCACATGGGCTTTATTTTACAGAGTCCTATCCTGTGGCATTCATTTCATGGCACTCCTTATTGCTCCGTTCTGCTTTACAGAGTGTGATCACTGCTAACACACTAAATGACACTCACTTCATGTTTTTGTACTTTGTGCATTCTCTGCCACAACAGAAACTTCACAAATGGCGTTCTCTCTGTCCGTGATGCTCTTCATTTGTAGCTTCCCCTGGTTAGTCCTACTCCCTCTCCAGACCTTACTCTGAGGTCTTTTATTCAGTGGTGTTATCTGTGGCTTCCGCTATTTAACATATTCTTTCATACCCTGATAGGACCTTCTTACAGAACACCAGCTTGAGTGACAATTCTTAACTATAATTATTTGGGTAAGTTTTTCCATCACTTGCTGCTACCAATAAGCTGTGCTTTCCAAGGAGGAACTAGTAGCATCTTTCTTTTGTTTGTGTATTGAATTCCCAAGGCCCAGGGCTCAGCACATACTTGGCATTCAGTAAATTCTTGGGGGCTGAAGGGATAAATTAATTAATACATGGCTGATTACATCCACTACCACCACCATCAGGCTCTAAGATTCCATTGTTGTTAGACTTGCTTTCACATGATATTTCCATCTTTCTTTCTGGGTGAATCTTCCCTTGTTTAATTGGAATAAGTCCTGTTACTGCTGGTCGCCACTCTGTCCTTTATAAATGTCTAATGAATATTTTTTTCTTTTTCTTTTTCTTTGATCCTGAAAATCTTGTGCCATAGATTTATCAAAATTCTCCAGGCAGATGACTAAGAACTTTCTTTAGGAGAATACAACTGCTTTTATTGACTTCTTGCAATGAGGAAGAAAATGTGACATCAAAAACAATGAGCTGAAACCCAGAAGAAAAGTACAAAACTAAACTTTGACAATTCTAAATTATGTTAATAATATGAGGATGATTTCAAACAGGCAGTGCTTTTGCTTTAGGTTGCCTATTGCTATCTAGAAGTAGGAATAATTCTATGATTATTCACTGCTTAGTAATCATATCATTATTATTCAGTGATTAATTATGATTATTCAATGATTAATAATCACAATTCTATGTTTAATAATTATTATCTAAGCCATAGAAAAGGATGGGGCATAGCTAAAGCTACAGTTAATAAAATGGTTCCTAATATTATTTGGTCTTTTGGGGGGGGTTGACAAAAATGTTCTTGATATTTTTATATTAATACATGATTGCAAAATGTTCTTAGTTGCTTTGCTCCATCAAAATGTCAGAGAAGCCTTATCTTCCTTGTCATCCTCCAAGATTATGTCCAGCAGGGGACACCATGGCAAGGCTGCGAGGGCTGCGTCAGTCCCAACAGGACCAAGCCATGGAGCCATGCCAGATGGCTTCTGCCTTTCAGAAGCCATATTCTTTCTTAGAGTGAGTAAAATCACATTAATTGTGAAGTTAGACAAATTCCTTATTTATTGAAAAATACACATAGCATTTGTTACTGTGTGCTCATTCACATCATCACAGAGAAAAAACTGAAGGCAGAGCAGCCCCCAAGAACGTCTTCCAAATATAAGATTTCTAAAAACATCTTTGCAGGAGGGCTCCCAACGCGCTACTTGAGTGGACGCTTGGGTGGCTTGGGTGTGAGTGACACGTGGTATCTGCAGCATCAGGACAGCAGGGAATGCTCAGGCAGGAACGAGGGCGAACAGCAGTTCACAGGGACTGATGGACATATTGTGAAGATGGAGATGGACTACAGGGCCACAGTGAACCAGTGTCTGCCTGAGTGTGCCAAGATGGCCAAGGAAGGAAGACTTCAACAAGTCGTTGAAATCCTTCTCTCTCTGTACTGCTTTTGATATAGTGTCTGCAACCAGTATATTAATAGTAAAGATGTGCTGTGAGGCGAAAGAATGGAATTTACTTAATGTGCATATTATGCTTTTGTGGAAAAGGAGGAGCCAGTTAAAACTGTTGCAAACATGGCTCAACAGTGCTGTACTTATGTTAAGGAAATCACAGAGTTCCCAGTCAAACTTTGGTTAATTGATACACTGCAAATGGTTACAGAGTGAAAGATTTATGTTGAAATTGAGCGTGATTGACTGACTAAAACATTAGCAACCACAGAAGAACAAAATGATGATGTCAAAGAAGTGGTCTCCTTCTTACAGGAGTTGCAGGTGCAAATCCATGGGTCCATGGAAAGAAAGAGCAAATGGAGTTTATCTTGGAGCTAATGGGCTTTGCCTGGCTGTGAAGGATTACATTTGGACACAGATCATCAGCTAAAAGATTAATACCAAGTTTTTCCAGGAAGGAAACAGAAAAATTAAAGTTGAAATACTACGATGACTTAGCTGCTTTAGCATGAGGAGTCCTAAGCACGGCAGAGCGATCTATGACACTCCGTGTACACAGGCAAAAAGAGAAAAGTGGCAATAGGCTCTAGAAAGTGTTGTTCTCCACATTAGCCTGGTTCTTTTGGACACTGAACTGTCAGATATGGCTCACTGAACAAATGATAAAAAGTTAGAAGAAATTCCCAAATGCAAGGATTCCCTTAAGCTTTTCACCACAATGGAGTTAATGTTCCAATTCATACTTCTTGAGGACTATGGAATGAAATTCAAGAAAGACTCCCTTGAGAGTCCTTGTGACAGATGTTTTTGCCTGGACAAAATATGGTGAGAAAAGGTGGAAAGATTTAAAGAACAGAGTTGTTGAAAGTAATACTAGACTAATGGCCCAGTACTACACTTAGATCCCAATGGAAAGGATGACAAAGCTTCTGGATCTGTCTGGTCATGAGTCAGAGGCTTTCCTGTAGAATCTGCTAGTTAGCAGATCTGCAGTTTAGCAAAGTCCATCTTTGCTAAAGTTGACAAGTTAGCAGGAATGAATAAACTTTCAGAGCCCCAGGCATCCAAATAATTTATTGACTTGAACACATTGATATCTCTGGTTAACAAAATCACATACTTCATAGCCAAAGAGGAGATGATCCATAATCTACAAAAAAAAGCTTTTCAGTAATATTGCCAAGATTACAGTACCTACATACTAGCAACTAAGAGATCCAACAATTGCATATTGGAAAATAGCCTGTCACCCATATCTCATGGCTGTGATCATTGCTGGTAGATGACATGTAAAGGAGTTTTGAGAAGGATCCACATGTCCCTTGTAGCCTGAGGACTGTGACCAAGGCAGATATATATCTTCTGCAAACAGCTTGAGGTTCTGTGTCCACACAAGATCACCCATGGATACTAGATGTTGCATAAGCTTGTGTTGTCAAATGTGACAGAAAGCACCAGAATTCATCCAAATTCCTCCGGGGCTAAGGAAGTTCAAATTATGGCAGTTGCCAGGAGAGTCTGGTTAGTATGAATTTCTGAAAGAAGGGTTTGATTATTATCTCAGGGTGAGCAGAGTCACTGACTAGTCACCAGGTCAAGGCTAAGCAGAAGGAAAAGATAAAACCTAAGTTATTGATTTAACAGACATCTCCTTAATTGGCACAATAACTTTATCTTAATCAAATAAAATATGCCACAGGTATGTAAATATTAGCACATGTATGATTAGCTGGAAAAGAAAACATCATAAGCGTAAGCCCATCATACGGCACTCAGAAATGAGAGGGACTAAAAGGAGAAAATAAGGCTCTGCCACCTTTAGCATAGCATTCAATCCATTCATCTGTCCATAACACATGCCTTATTCTTTCCCACCTGAATATTTATTATTTTTCTAGAGTTCTAGAACTTTCTGTTAGTGAACTTGAACCATGGAGGGCTACTCAGCTCACCTCCTCTGACTAGAAATGTCTGGCTTCTCAGTCAAAGGGAATCTCTATCACTACAGTGCATGTACAGCAATGAAATCCCAACCTCCCTACCTTTTTACTTCCTTATTTCCTTTTCTCTGTCACCTTTTATTTCATCATAAGCACAGTTATCTATCTCCTATTGAACAAGAATTGCTCTGTTCCTTATTAGCCATTTTCTATTTAGAAGTTGAGACATATTTTCAAATACATTTCTTGAAAGAAATATGTAAGCCCCTTCCTCCCTCATTCACTCCTCAGCAAACTGATTGTTCCCTTCTCTCCTGTTTATATCTAGGAAACTGCTTTGATTCAGACCACCAATGGCCTGAACTCCCTTCCTAAGTTTGGGTTATAATTTTGTATGGAGAATTACTCCAAAACTCAGTGGCTTAAAATTTTTTATCTGTTCCTGAAAGTTGGTCAGGACACAATGGGGACAACTTAAATCCATTCCACAGTGTCTGGGGTTTCAGCAAAGCTATTTGAAGGCTTGGGTTCAAATCACCAGAGTTCTTGTTTGGACACATATATGGAGAGCATGATGACTGTGAGCTGAGATATAAACTGTGGATCTCAAAAGTGTACTCAGTTCTCACCTCTCCATGGCACCTGGGCTCTGTCACAGTGCGGTGACTGCTTTCCAAAGTTAAGTATCCTGAGATAGAGAAAACTAGGTACATAGGTTCTAGCTTCAGAAATTACATAACAGCACACCTGCTACGTTCTATTCCTCAGTAGTTACAGGTATTTTGTCAAATTCATTGATATCACTCAGTTACCCATATGTATTATGCTTTCTACTTGAAAACTGGTAATATTGAATGCTTGGAAAGCCCATTATACATTTATGGGAAATAGAACCCTGTTTCTCATAATTCTGGTACAAATAATCAAGGTCCTAGCAGCACCAGCATCTAGTGAAGGCTTGCCTTACTCCAAGGTGTCTTCTTGCTGTGCTTTGTTAAAAAGATAAATTCTGAATTGTCACATTCTGTGTCATAGTTTGGGATTTTACAAGAAGAATAATAGAATAAAGGACATTTTGATAGATTATTTTAGAGTGTATCACCCAAAGAATCATATACAAGAGTGGAGGAAATCTATCCACACACCAAAAACCAAAGGGCCTGGATCCCACAATAATGTCCTGCATGCAGCCTGCTGAAGGCCTAGAGCTCATCATAGTGCCTCTTCCAAGTCCAATTGGAGGCCTAGAGACCAAAGGATCTGTGCTAGCAGGCTGAAGAATCTGCACTGGGATCAAGGAAGCAACAACTCAACATAAGCACCAGAGCTCCTCCCAAAAGTGCCACAGCCATACTCAGTCACAGTGAAGTCCCAAGCTCCTTTGTTAAGGAGGATAGCCAAGTCCTCATCAGGAAAGCCATGTCCAGCTTCTCCAGGAGACTGAGTTGTGCACCAGCTTCCCCGCAGGAGCCAAAAAGCAATGCTCAAGGACAAGGCCAGACCTCTCACAAAGTGAAACATAGACATTGTCAGCTATAAGGTCCAGAACTCCTCCTCTGACAAGAACAGTGAAGTTCACCAGGAAAGCCAGCATGACAAGGTCCTCCAGCAGAATAGCCCAGGAGAACAGGCAGCTGCCTGGTAGCTTCCCAACATCTTCCCTTACAGGTCTCCTTCTCATGCAGTTCCTCCTCTTATGCTGATGGCCACAATCCTCAGGTCAGCCTCCCACACCCAGCACCATTCTCTTTCAGTTTAGCTGGGTCTAACAAGTTGGACACCAGTTGGTGACCACCATTCCTTTTTTTTAACGTGTTTACTGCAGGGCCAACAGGATCTCACTACACAATTGGATTTGTAGGGATCCTCCTGTTTTTCAGCCTCCCAAGTGCTGTGATTACAGGCATGCACCACCACACCCAGTCTCCATTACCATCTCAGTGCTCCACAGAGGCAGGGCTGGCATAGGAGGATGGAGATCAAATCCCTGGCCCCTGTATCTGCCTAAACAAGCGCACTAAGCTATTTGGTCAGCCTATCCCTTCCTCTATTAAAAGACATTAATCATCTCCCCACAGCATTGTCACAGCACTGTCACTTTGAATGTCAAGTTTTAACATAGACAGTTTGGAGGGACCAAACTTCATACCATATGAAAACCATGTAAAATATTTGTGAGATGATTAGAATTTTTATAACATAATTTCAGAAGTTTGTACTCACCATAAATGCAGTTCAGAACTATTCATGCATTCTTCTACTTAATATTTTAGTTACATTTGACATTGATATAGGAACATGCCTTTTAAAAATCTAGTTCTAGCAGGAATACTTAATAATTTCCCAAAGTAAAACTTTTAAACTCATTTATGTTGACTTCCTGTATTTTTAATCAAAATAGGTGTTTATTATATCCAATCTTGAGCTAATTATATTTTATATTCATCCTGAAAATTTTAAATATGTTAAACAATTTTAGTAGTCGTTTTCATTTTCTTTTGACATAAAATTCTTAAATATGTATCTATTTTTGTAGAATTGTTTATTAACTGTATGGTTGTACATTTTTCATTTAAAATATGATATATAGGGCCAGCAAGATAGCTCAGCGGACTACAGCACCTATTAATGCAGAGCACTGAGAATGGAGTTTAAACCCCATGTTAGGTGTTGGCCCCACCCCTAGGGTGCACTGGGACTTCAATTGATGTCTGGGTGTGGTGGCACATGCCTGTAGTCCCAGCACTTGGGAGGCTGAAAATAGGAGAATCACTGTGAGTCCAATTTGTGAAGTGAGACCCTGTAGATCCTATATTAAATACATTTTAAAAAAATAAAATAGATGATATCTGATTTTTTCTTGGAAAGAATTGTAGTACTATCAGAATAATTTTAAAGTGAAGTGTAGCATTCAAATGAACGACCTATTACCTAAAAGAAGAATGGGTTCATTGGAGAGCAGGTGTAATTCAAGGAAAGCAGCACATAAGAATGTAAGTGCAAATGTAAACAAGAAAAGCATGAAGTTTCCTCAAAGGACTAAAAACAGAAGTAGCAATAATTCTGCAATCAGATAGATAGATTGATAGATAGATAGACAGATAGATAGATCAATAGATGCATGGCTGAGGGATCTACAATCAGGATGGCAAGGAAATGTCTGTATTCTTATACTGCTTATGGCATTATTTATAATAGTCACATGTGGAACTAATTCCTTTGTCTACAAACAGATAAATAAAGAAAATGCTGTATAGTTCTATAAAGGAAAACTGCTTAGTCTCTAAAAACATGGTGTCTAGTCACTTACGAACGAATCTGGAAAACATTGGGCTAAGTGAAATAATACAGGTATAGAAATACAAATGCAGCATAATTTCAGTTACATGTGGAATCTAAAATATTTATGAAAGTTGAGCATAGATTGATGAGTACCAAAGGCCAGTGAGGTGACATAAAGAGAAGTTGAGCAAAGGGTACAAAGTTCCAGTTACTTGGGAAAGATAAGAATTAAGACCTATTTCACAGCAATAGTAAAAGTGTATCATATAAGCGTATTTCAAAACTGTTAAAATACAGATTTCAATTAGAATTAAAAGGTATGTGAAGCCATGGATTTTTAAATTTCTAAATGCAACAATTCTGCAGAACATTATTTGGACTACATTCACATGCATATTTATTTATAAGTCAAAAGATTTAAATTAAAAGAGAGAAATGGAATGTTTTAGTCATTTTCATCACTTAGTTACAATAAATAACATTCAGAATTTAAATGATGAGAAATTTACTTGGTTCCCTTTTACAGCCCATGATTAGCCCTAGGTCTATGGCAGAGTGACAAAGCAGAGGGACCCAGCAAGGGAGGGGGCTCACATCATGGTGGCCAGGAAACCAGGAGAGAAGCAATGAGCTGGGAAGGAGATGCCTCCCTGTAGGTTCAACTTCCAATGCCAGCTACTTCTACCAGATGCTGGTTGATAAAAGCAAATCAACTACAGAGCCTTTGTGACTCCATCACCTTCCCAAATCCCCACGTATGAGCACATGAGGCCTTTGTACACTGTTTATGAATGAAACTTAGCATTCCACCCCTGCCTTCAAAAGACTTTACCCTTCATGTAAAAAGCACTTAGTCCATCTCTTAAGAGTTGCAATTAGAACTCTTACATTAGGACCTCTAAGTGAACATTTATTAGTTTTGCACCACTGGTGAGAGATGATCTGTTGGCTAATGGCACCTATTGTGCCTCCTTTCCTTTTATCTTTTGCTCCCCCAGTTTATCACTCTATGGGCTCCAAATTCAGTTACACTGCAGAAAGAAAACACCCATACTAATTAATGGAATTCAGAACAGCATATCAAGTTTCATTAATAAATCCTAAACATTTGTGAATTATAATCTCTGAGGAGGGGAGTGGTTATGGGAACCAAAGGGTCTCATCTACTCTGCGTACCCTTTAAGTCCTCACCCTATCAGGACTTACCTCATTCTCTGGAATAGATTCTCAGATTTCAGGCAGGATAGGGTGAATTAGTGAATATGTTGGCATGTTAATTCACTTTAATTTACTCCAGAAATGAGAAAGTTTCTGAGCGTAGGAAATAATGGTAACTTTAAGTTACTATCTACATAGATCGTTAGAGAATCCAACATACTATTGGGACTTAGCTTGCAGATTCATACCAAGAGTTCTGAGTTCTATGAGTGCCTGCCACATTATAGTGCAAATGTCTGTAGGTCGTTCATCCCAAAAATGCTTGCATTTCTTAAATGATATAGAGATTTCCAAAGTAAAAACACACAATAAAACACACATTTGTTAGAATAAAGATAAATTATGCTCTCAAATGTAAGTTAGTTGATTAACAGAAGACCTCACTTTAATTAAAAATATTTTTAAATTCAAACATATTTCCTGGATGCTCCTATTTTTCTAGAGGTAAAATAATTGTAACATTTAGGTGTGGAGAATTACTTTGTTTCACATGATAGAATGTCACAACTATTCAGTCATGAAGTCAGGTATCCTTTAAAGAAAAATAACAGAGCACAGTAATAGCTACTATTAGCAGACTACTTAAACAAGCCAGCATGTAAGTGCTGATTACGTTAGGCAACATCTTACTTTCTACATCAAAGAAATGTTAACCAAAGCTTACCTTAAAGCAAGGATCACAATATTTCCTCAAACATCAAATGCCTCTTACAAAACATTTTTGACAGCAAAGTGAAATTAGCCAGATATCCTGCTACTGAATTTTCTTTTTGAAACTGCATATGTGATTAAAATGTAAAGACTTAATCCAATAGTTTAATCCATGGCAGTGTAAATTTATATTATATTGTGTTTCTATTTTGTTCTGTGCCATGCCATGCCATGCCATGCCATACTGTGCCATGCTTTGTCGTGCTATTCCATTCCATTCTGTTCTGTTCCATCCTATTCCTCTTAGCCACACTGCTTATTAAGTTCTATAAGGAAATGGCCTCAATTGAAGCCTAAATCTAAATCTAAAATCTCTGCCTGACTTGTGTTCAGCACAAGTCCCACTCCAGCCTTCTTTATGTCTGCCACGGACATGTTAGAGGACCACCCATCAATGTGGGCATGGTTTATATACAATGGGACTCTCCTCTGGCCACTTTTCTATCATTCTCTTATAACACTGGTTTCTGTGGTCCCTTCCTTCTGCTTTAGGCAGAAAAGTAGAATGCTTTCTCTTGAAGATTTCACTATCTGAGGGTCTTGCTGTGACATGAGGAATGTACTCCAAAGGGAAGTCACTCATGTCAATTGCATGCATGTTTCAAATCCCTTCCAGAAACTTCTCATTTTGGTTCCTTTTCTACAGCCCTGTCATAGTTTTGTTTTGCTTGAGTTTTGTCCAAAATTCATAACAGCTAGGCATAGGAAGGATAAAAGGTGTTCCATGTTATGAAGAGAAGAACATTTTTTTCATCTGTGGTTGGTTTGTTTGCTCATTTTGTAGAAGTGAAGACGAAGTTAAGAGAGTACATGAGGGTTTCTGGGGTCTAGCTCAAGTCTACTTGAGCCTGGGGATTTGTTGACATTCTTGAAGTATGCAGTTGTATGCACTCAGTTTATGTTTTTAGAAATAAAGTCCAAAATCTACTGTGGAAGGGGATTCCCAAGGGCTGCTGAGCTCCTCAGACACCATCAGAAGAAATCACATGGGAAGAGGACAGGGTGAAGTGGCAAGGTGGCAGCTGACCCTGTGCGTGAGAATTTCTTCCCAAAATAAACATGCTATCAAATATTTTAGGAGCTCTTAAAGGTTCTGTAATCTTTTCATTCTTTCCTATTTTAAAGGCACTTACAGATTTGAAGTAAATGAGATATATAAAATTCCCAAAATAAATACTCTGATGACTCATCCTGGTGTCAATTTAAATAAGAAATGCTTAACCACTCCATTTGAGGTAGTGCTGGCTGTGTCTGGTGACTGACTTACTGAACGGGGAAATATATATGGAATATATGTATGTATATATATATATATATATATATAGATATAGATATAGATATATAGATATATATAGATATAGATATGTATGTATATGGATAGTTGTACAGCTATTTTCTCTTAGTTTGATGAGAAGAAAAGTTTGTACTAATAGTGTTTAGACAAGATATCATGTCTACATCTTGTCCTCTGAATAACTACTACAACGACAATAATATGCAATTTTTTAATTATTGTAACTCTTCTACTAACCTATTTTTGAAACTGTTTCATTGCTATTTTTTCTCATTAAAATGAGATAAATAAATAAATAATATGGCCAAAATAAAAAAAAGAGAGAAACAAGGAGGTAGACTCACTTTTTGGTCCCTTGGAGGACTTCCACTCTTCTGCACCATCTTTGCATGCCTGTATCCAGGCTTCCAGAGCAGACTCTTCAGCCTGACATCGGAGACCTTTCACTTCAGGGGTGGGCTCACGCTGCAGTGAGCTCCACCCCTTATTCACCTTTCCACTGGCTCCTCTGCCCTCCAGCATACATAGGGCCAGGAAGGCAGGTGTAAGCCTACCTGGGAAATGCCTCACATGTCATACACATGTTTTATGTTAAATTAGATCCTCTAATGAATACTGATAAAAATACCTTGGTGTTTCCCTTCAGTAAATATGTCTTACGTTCACTTGTCTATGTCTAACAAGCTTATGAACATTAGTTATCCTCATCTAGTGCCTAGTTTATACTCACACTTGCTCAGTTGTCCCAAAATAGGCTCTTGCCACTTACTGACAAAGCAGGATCCTTACGAGGTCCATTTGATTTCTTTTAATCTGTATTATTCTTGTTGCTCGGCAATTATCTGCTGAAGGAACCAAGAGTCCCATCCTATAAAATATCTATATTCTGGATTTGTCTATCACTTTCCTTTGATTCTATTTACCTTAGTATTCTTATCCATGAGTGTGTGTGTGTGTGTGTGTGTGTGTGTGTGTGTGTGCGTGCGCGTGCGCGCACATTAGTCCTCTGCAGCTGTTATAACTGAGCACCACAAATGTAACAAATATTCATTTCATGTCTTTATAGTTCTAGACTGGAAAAATAATATGTGTCACCAGAGGTGCTCTTTCCTTGGCTCTCTCCTCACCTGTCCCTTTCTTCTCCTTTTATTTTTTAACGTTTAATTATTTAGAACAGCGTCTCACTACCACTGAGCTGTGGCCCCAGGCCCTTTCTTGATGCATCTTCTGATGGTCTCTTCTCTGTGCCTGCTCACTTTTCATGTCTCTCATAACCACACCAATCCTGTTGAATTAGGGCAGCATTTATATGATCCCATTTCACCTACATCGTGTCCTTAAAGCACCAGTTCCAAATTCAGGCATATTGGGAAGGAAAGGTTAAATCTACAACTTTTGGAGCACACATATCTTGTAAATAAGAATCCAGATGAATCTTAGGTTAATCATGTTACAAAATAATACAGTGGTGAGTTTTGTATGAGGTATAACACAGATTTGCTTATATTTGTACATATACATTTATAAAATTGAGGTTCTGTATTCAGGAGTTATTTAATTTCATCATTTCCTTATGAAATTATTAAATAATTTATATCTATTCATACTTATTCTAATATTGAAGCATTATTGTATTCCAAGAATAGATCTTATCTGATTGTTAAACATTATTCTTTTAATGTATGCTATAAAATTCTGATTATTGATCATGTTTAAAAGTTTTATAAAAATGTTCATGTGTGATATTACTTTGTAATTGCCTTCCATTCAATCATTAATCTTGATTAATCTTGAGTCATTGTTATTCTTGTTTCATGAAATCGTTTTGGAAATTTCACATTTTTCTAGACTCTAAAAATATCAAAATACCGTTAAGTTTGCCTTTTCCTGAAGAATGATGAAAATTTCCGTAAGCACTGAGTTAGCTGCAATTGATAGGTTCTGATACAAAATTGCTACTGTTTTTAGCCTGCTACAATTTTGTTGGCTCTTTCTTTTTGATTAAATAAAATACAGCAGAAATTCTTCTACCAAAGTGGAAAGCATTGAAGGTCTTTTTAGTTTGGTGTGTTGAGTCCATGGACTATTTGTCACCTTTCAGAATGTAAAGAGGTCCTTTATATGACCCAATAGAAGCCCAACGTGAGAGAATAGTTTCATGTACACTTGGGAATCAGATGTATTCATCAATAGCATATTATTCCATTTCTTCTTCATCACAGTTTATAGCTTAACAGTCCAATGATTCCTTCTTATTCTGTTAAATTCCAGGCTAAATTCACCTTAGGTGTAATTAACAATATGACCTCTCTTTTTCTTTTTTCATTTTTCTATAGAGAGAATAAAAAGTAATTTTTATAAAACATTAGAACCAATATAGAATTTCACTAACCAACAATACAACTTCTGCTCCATTGTTGCAGTAGGGCCTCTGCTGGCTTCTCATTATAAACTTTGTAAACACTTTAAAATGATACATCTCCTGGGAACCAATCTAAATATCTACTACAATAGCTAAAAAGTCAATTCATGCAGTCCTGTAATTTACAAATGTTTTCTGAGTTCTACCATTTTGTATTATGTTATACATAAACATGACATACTTTATTCATTTTGGCAGCTCTGATATTTTAGAAGATTTATATTTTCAGATTGCAGTTTACATGTTACCTTTTCAGGAAGAATCTATATAATATAGCTCAAATCATCTATGCCATGTCTCCTACTCTTGCTTTACTTTTGAATTTTTCTATGCCTTAGTAAGTATCTGAAGTTGCTGGTTATTAATCTGATAATTGATTGAGTCTGTTCCATTGTAAGAGATCCTTCTTTATCACTGGACCTCTGTCTATATGTATCTATCTCTTTCTTTGCTTCTTTCTTTGTTTCTTTCTTTCTTTCGTCTCTCTCTCTTTTCATATCATTCTGTGTGTGTGTGTGTGTGTGTGTGTGTGTGTGTGTGTGTGTGTTTCTCTCTGTCCCTCCCTCCTTCCTCTCCATGGCATAATCAGAATATCACAAAATACAGTGAGTAATAGAAGATACTTAATACACATTAGGAATGCCATTTGAAGCTTCCTTTTGTCACTGTTACATACTCCTCCTTGAACCATCTCTCTCATTTTATAACTCAGTATTTGTTACCACCAAATTGATCTCTGTAGACTGAAATCATATATAAATCTAAAGTATAAATGATGGTGACAATGATGTCAGCCAATACTAAAGTAACATCACTGTATTCCACGTAGTTCTCTGAGCTCTACACATTTATCAGGCCATTTAATACAATAATATTATGACAAGTATAATTACTATTTTCTCCATTTTATAGATGAGACAACTGAGCCTAATAGTAATTGAGTAACTTCCTCCAAGTCACAAAGCCACTAAAGGCTTATTGATATTAAATTAGAAACTGGAAAGTCTATAACCACATTATAACTGGTAAATATGTACATAGTCATGGCATCCTAAAAGAAGATTAATATTCACTTAGTGCTATATGTTTCTTACTACTGTCATAAGTGAATTATTGGCTCCATTATTATTTTTTAGCTTTTAAAAACTTTTTTAAGTGCATTTATAAAGTCTTCACAGTACATAGAAACATACTTGTATTTACTTAGCACTTACCTATGTGTCAGATGCTGCTTTTAGTGTTTTAAATACACTAACTCAATTCTTACAACAATGCCAGGGCCCACAAATTCACAATGGCCAATTCTGTACCCTTCCTTGAGGGAACGATGGTGGTTTGGGATGATCAGTATCACCCTTTGGGTTTCCCAAATTCAAAAGGGATAGACAATTCTCGTCCACCAATTAAGAGTAAATTGGCACAACTAAGAGGTATGAAAAAATCCAGGGCAAGAGCCTTCTTCGTACAGGATCATCTCTGCCCCCCCTCAGCCATGCCAGGATGATCTGTTGCCCCGAATCGCCCATCTGTAAGCGTGCTTCTGACCTTGAATCTTCTGTTAGCTCCTGCCTTTATTGCCTACATACAATAAATAAGGGCAGACTGAGAGTGTTTTTGCCTCTTCCGATCCTGAGGCAATGATTTCTCAGATCCCATTCATGCAGTGCTAAATTTGTCTTTGTTTCTCCGTTTCTCCTTTCACCCTACCCCTTAAGACAGATCCCCATTTGGAGATTGTGGCCAGGTCCCTGGTACAACAGTACATATTCTGATTGTTTCCATTCTGTACATGAAAAAACTAAAGCACACCTAAGGTGTGGAAGATCATACACCTTAGGAAAGACACAAGCAAAAACTCAGTTTTTTTTGGTGTTAGTAAATAATGCCATTACAAGTGCACTTCTAATATAACTCTGGGAGAATATCATTTTTGCTTAGGAAATATAAACCTTTAACCAAGATCAAATTTTATATGACTTTTTCAGAGTCACAGTAATGTTTTGTTCATTCAATTTTGTTTTTCAACCTTTTTGATGTAATATATATTGAATATTAGCAATAATAATAATTTAATATTTTAACATTTTAAAACATCATAAAAATTTCTTATCAATGGCTTTTTAATTTTAAAGAATAAAATTCCTTCACAAAAATATTGTTGCTAAAACAACTATAAATTTTTTGGGTTGCCTACAGTATTCCATATTTCAAAGAGAGATATTTTATATACAAATTTTCTCAAAACAAAACTAGAATTTCACCTATTCTTAACTACAACTATATTATAAAACAAAAATATCCTTACTCTTCTAAGGAAAAGAAATTAGTGCATAAAAACATTACAAGTACTTAAATAATTTTTTTGAACCAAATGCATCCCCCAAAGCACTCTTTAGACTTTCTTACAGATGGACACCCTAAGAATGAGACATAAATATAATACTAACATCAGCACATATATATCATGTTGAGGACATTTTATATCATCACAAAGAGATTTATTAGAATGAAATCATACAAAGAAATGAATCATTATCTCTTGTGACTAAGACTGATTTTTATCCATATGTAATATGTGATAGTAAATGTACCATTTTACACATTAATATGAAATATTTTATACAGCACAAATATTTTTCATAGAAATACGTAACTAGAGTGTAAAATATAAGTGCTGTGAAATTTGTAACAACACAAATATATAATTAGACTTAACACTTAAAATGGATATTCATCACTTACATCTTTCAAGGCTATGAGGAACAGCTTTGCCTTAAACGTTTTTAATTTTTCCGTATTATCTAGTGTCAACTGCTACTACTTTCAATTAATTCCAAAGTGCTATAGTTTTGCTAAAAAAAGAGTAATGATTTGTTTCAGAGTGTTAACAATTTAAAACTGAAGGCATGTTTCCTAAATAACTTGAAATCACAACACTAATATTGTTAATTCAACCCTACAATATCATAAAAAATAAATTCATAATGCATCTCCGAAATATTTCCATAAGATTCTAGAAATTATGCTGGATAATATCCAGTTCTTCACTAAATAACCAGGATATTTTACAGTTTCTGTAATTTGATATAACAGTAGCAAATTAAAATGACACATTAACAAAACTCCCTAATGCATGTAAACAATCTACATAACTACATTTATAATTAGTCCAAAAACCATACAACATTGCCATAGAAAATAACTTTAACTATCTTTACAGGAAAAGTGAAATTAATAATTTAATTGTTCTGCCTTCCCAGGGCTAAAATTGAAAGTTTTTACTACATTTATGAAATCTTAAAGTAAGTAACAAAACTCCTAGTATTTGGTTTAAAACCCACCATAACACTCCAGGCTAACAATTCACTGGGTTCTAAGATTTTCCTTCAGGAAAGGTTCAGAAAGACACATGCATCCCCCACAATAATAGTAAAAAAAAGACTATAAATGCATGTGAAAATGGGAATATTGAAATCCATGTCAAACTTCTCATTCTTGGCTGGAAGAAGTTTCTATGATAGAAAGAGAATTGTCGTTTGAATCAATTGTCACTATTAATCCTCCTTTTTAAACCTATAAGAAACAAAGTCTCAAGACTTTTCTGGCACTTAAATAAAAATGCAGGGACATCTTAATAGGATCCGGGTGATCAATTTTGAATCACTTCTTCATAATTCTCAGAATATCCACTTTGGCAAAGTAGGAAACTGAGATTGGGGAATTCATTATCTTCAACAAATTCCATTTCAAAGTAGTTCTTTGGAGACAAAATAAAAACAAACCATGAAAAGGTAAAAGCTATGAAATAACAACAAAAATTACAGGTGAGACTGACATTTGGATCAGAAGAAAAAGAGGTAGTCTGAATTAAATTGCACACTTCCAGGAGCAAGAGCACACACACATTTCCTCATCCTCTTCTTGCTCTTCAGTCTGACATTGTGGTCCTGGTGAGACACGTTCTGTCCAGTTAATTGATGCTACCCATGGGCTTCTGTTCTGAAAATAATGGCATACGTTCATAGTTCCTACACTTAGAGAGGGTGCTTTCCTTTCATAGTGAGTTCCTTCATAAGGTGGAACAGGATACATTATGTTTCCTTGACTGTATCTGATTTGGGGACCAGTGGGTGAAGGTACAAAAGTCTGCATAGCAAAAGGCAGAATAGCCTGGAAAATAATTGTATCATTTTTGGGGGTGTTTTTGGAATTTCTACAAACTTGCCTTGAAATAGCTGATGCTGACTCACTTGCTTTGGGGATACATTAATTGTAGCCAAAATGTTTTGTGGCACTTGATGATGAGATACCAGGTTAGCAACGTTGCTTGGCAACACAACAATGTTGCTTAGTAACATGATGACTTCCTTCCTGAAGTTTTCAGTCCTACTTACCTAAATTCCAAAACTTCAGAGAACGCACAGATGGTATAAGATTTTGCATTGTGTCTTTACAGAAAAATATTCAATTTAAATTTATTCTCCTAGCACAAGGTAACCTGTTTTATGCAAAGCAATTTCAACTATATCTGTGTTGCATGTATTTGCTATTGCCTTCAGATTGATCCCAGCTGTTATTACCATTAAGCACATTTGAAAATTGTCTGCATATACACTTAAATCATAACTTCTGCTCAATGGAGGAATGTGCAATAAATAAGTAATCCCCTCATCTTAACACCAAAATATGAAAAGAGAAAGAGCGATAAGAGGTATAGGAGAGAGTGAGTTTGTGTCTGAGATACTCACAGGGATTTTGTTTTTCTTTGCATAGCAAAGACTAATTTTAGAAAGTTTTACATGGAGAAAATGCAAAATGTATCTCTAATAATAAAAGTTCATTTTCCTTCTAAAACTAACATATCACCATGTTTTCATGAAAAAATTGACAGTGAACATAGTTATCACAGTAATATTTATGAATGTTTACTTAAAACACTAAAACTTTCCAAAATAATACACAGATTAAGGATAGAACACATATACATGATTATATATTCCAGCATATTGATTATCTAATATCCATTATGACAAATATTTTGTATTCTTATATGTTATTTAATATGACATATACTCCAGTGTATCAATTCAGGAAACTGAATTTAAGCATTTAATTTATTTCTGATAACAAAGGGATTGAAGATGAAAATCTGGATTTTAATTCAAATTTGGTTGGCTAGAAAGGCCATCAATATTGGTGGTTAACCAACTGCATATGTTGCAGGGTAATAATAAGCTTCTCTTCTGGAGGGTTAACAACCTCACTTTGCAGACCAAAAACCAGAGAAAAAGTAGGGCTGCAAGGTCAGTCAACATTTTGGACCTAGCTTTTCAAGGTCAGTGAAGACACAGAACATAGGAGAACCTACACTGTAATACCATGTAACTCAGTTGCATCCCAAATTTTCTGATCAAAGAGAATATGCATCCACAGAGGAATACGATCAAGAGAGTCACGTGGAGAGAAAACAATCTCTCAGGCTTTCACAGAGAGCAAATTGATCAAGCAATGGCTGCAACTTATCCACATGGCTGACCCTGAAAAGAGATCTGCAAACTGCGGTACAGGGTTACAGGATAAATCCTGAGGGGACTTGTCTGTCCTTATCAGATACAAAAGCTACATTTTTTGTTATATTGGTCTTGCTTTATCTTGATCTTAACCATCTAGCAGAAAAGTATAAAAACACGGTATAAAAAGTAAAGCCACATTAATAGCCTGAGCTGTAAAAGGCTCAAGTCA
>PVKA01000759.1:140148-177798 GCA_004027165.1 Ctenomys sociabilis | reverse complement strand
TATGGTCAGTTTAAAGTAAGCATTAAAATATGTTTATGTATATGTGTGTGTGTGTGTGTGTGTGTGTGTGTGTGTGTTTATTTCAAGTAAATGAATACATCTGCAGTGTTTATGGGGAATGAACAACCTGATGGTTCATAGCGTTTCAGAAATGGCTCTGCTTCCTCTCCATGCTGTGTTGCAGCTATTCCCATAACATGATCTCAGCATGCGCTGCAGAAAAGCAGGAGCGAGCGGACTGTGCGAGACCGAAGCTCAGCTCCTGAAGCCCATAGGCTACTGCTTCTTGACATGATTCTAAGATCTCAAATTCTACTAAAGGGGCAATATCCAAAAATCATAACAAGCGTAGAAACACAAGGCTCTGTGAATGAACAAAGACAGAAGCTTTTTAGCTTTACAAAATACTTTTAAGGACCAGGGAATTAGCTCAGTTAAATAAGTGCTTGCCTGGCAAGCACAAGGGACCGAGTTCAATCCCTGGCTCCATAATCAAACAAACAAACAAACAAAATACTTTTAAAATCATTGTATAAATAGGAGACCAAAGATCACAGAAGAGTAAAAGTTAATTAAAGGGATAACTGGCCACTCAATTTGGGGTTTGCTCTGCATATATTTTAAATCATGATTGCACTCAGGTTCTCTTTTAAATAACTCCTCAAAGTATGAAAGACAAAAGACAAACCCTAACACCCAAATGAGGAGGCAACTCTGAAAGGAAAACCCAAGAGGAACCCAGGCATGTCAGATGAAGCTACAAACTAACAGCAGTGGCTAGTAATGGGAGCTCCTAGTCTCGGAGATGGGTGTAAAGTGAAAATATGTCTGTTGAAAATCCAGATCCATAACCTAGGGTTCACATGAATTCACAGCTCATACCACACAGCTAGAATTGATCTTAAAATACCCACCTCATGAGAATTTCCCATTGGTGCCACAGAGCAGCAAATGCATCTTTGTTCTGAAAGAATTTACCTTTAAACAGGGCCTTGAATTTTACTAAAGATGAAACCTCAAGATTCAGAGTCAAAAATCATAATAAACACAGAAATACAAGACATTATGAATGAGCAATTGTAAAGAAGGCTCAAGATGAATTTAAAAGAATGTTTAAAAATAAAAAGTATGAGTTGCAATCAAATTCATTATTCAGGATACACAGCAAGTAAATCTTAAAAATAATTTAAACAATGGGACATAATTCGGCAGAAATTACATAGAATTCAGCACAGAAAGAAAACGAAGAAAAAAAAACATAAAGGCATTAATAATCTTGTAACAGAGAATAAGTTTAAAAAGAATCACAGAATCCAAATTAAAGTTGCAGAGGGTGTAATAGAGAAAATGAAGATGAGGGAATATTTGAATTGAAAATGTTTATGGATTTTCTGTTCTTATCCTAATTTTTGTATTTAAGTAGTGATCATATTTGAAGAAGATTAAAATTTTAAGAATGTACAGTTATGTGCAACACAATCCTATTGTAGTGGAAAAGTAATAAGATGATTTTGTTGAAAGCAGCCAGCAGGAAGAGAAGCGTCATCCACTAACCAGTGGTCATGAGACTGGCGGCTGACCTCCCCAGCCCAACGACGGGAGTCAGCAGATAGTGGAACTATGCTAACAAAAATTACTCAGAAATGAAACTTTTATGTCACAAAATTTTTAACTCAAATATAAAGATGAGATAATGATATTTAACACCAACAAAAACTAATTATCTTCCCTATAAGAATTTCTAAATAAGATGTTCTGAGTATAAGAAATATACTCCAGAAACAAGGCCTGGGATTAAAAAAAAAAAAAAAAGCAATAAGAGTAAAGAAATCCATATAGTTGGTATGCATAAACAGTCTCAATACAGAAGAAAATAGTAGCATTTTTCTATTTCATAAGAAAAAGAAAGCACTCAAAGTACGTGGTAGCCAGGAATGCAGTACATTCCTATATTCCGAGCTCTCTGGGAGGATAAGGCAGGAGGACCACAAGTACAAGCCTTACTAAGTACTGACTTAGCAAGACTCTAAAAGATTAAATGAACAAAAAAGGCTTTAGGATATAGCCTCATATTCAAGTCTTGGGTTCAATCCCTAGTACAGCAAAATAAATAAGACAAAGTAAAATAAAAATATATAATAGTACAAAAGTTTCTTGGGTATTTTGTTGTTGCTGAGATAAAATACCTAACATCCATAAGTTAAAGGAGAAAAGGTTCATTTTAGCTCACAGTTTGAGCGGTTTCAGTCCTACTGGCAGCGGAGAACAGCACAGCCGAAACCAGCCGAAGCAGGGCAAGCAGGGTGCAGCAAGCAGCGAACCTGCTTTCTTTTTATTCCTTTATATCCTCCTGACCATAGGCCTGTTCACCCAAAAATACACTGAACCAATTTAATTACCACACATCTTTAATCCCAGCATCTCACAAATTAATCCAGCTTCACACACCCATGATCCAGCCAGCAGCCAAAGCCACACCTAGGAGCACCTGCGGCTTGAGGATGGGGGTATCTGGACACAAGCTACAGCAAGAAGGGAAGAGGAGCAGTTGCAGTTAAAGTGTTAATAAAGTGGGTGGCTCAGGACTGTGGTAAATATGTTGATTTGTTTTAGACTTTAAATTTTATTCATATCAAAAATTATCACAGTTATTAACAGAATGTAATTCAATATTCAATTGCACATCTAGGAATTTACTGGAATGGAAACCAACTAAAAACATGAATGTCTATGAGTAAAGAATAGGTTAAAATAATTATGGTGTGACAACCAAATATACAATTTCATCTAAGTGATCTCAAGTGCAGAATATTATGTAGTACTGCATTTAAAAAAGAATAAGCAAGTCTGTATTTTCACAAGATATTTCTGAGAGATGTATAGGACATTGACAACCATAATTGCTTCTGGGTTGACTTTAGAATTTTCTAGTGACTATGTACTCAGGAGGATTTTTTCCCCTTTTGACAGCTTATTAAATAACAGAAACAAAAAGAGGAGAAAAATTATATAGAGACAAACACCCAGAGACATACACACACACACACACACACACACACACACACACACACACACATACACACCCCATACAAAGATCCATGGAAAAATGTATTATCACAAAAAAGAAGCAGCTAAAAGAAGGCTTTGGATCTTTCATTGTCTCTTCATAAAGGTACAATTCTCGAGTCCTTGAATCAAGCCTTTGCCTTTATCACGATGTCATGGCTGAACGTCACAGCTTTGCTTCTGTACCTTACCTTTACACACATTTTGAAGGCTTGATTCAATTTTTGATTTCCTATGCATATCTCACAGATTACATAGATTACATAGCATAGTTTCATATACAACAATGCGCAATACACATATGACAGTTACTATATACTATTTTAACATGCCAACTTATGTGACTCACATTGATGAGATAGTCACAGCATAAATTCTATGGCATGCTATGTGAATGTTGGATGGGTTTAAAATTTTGAAGATTATTTGTTTATTTTGTTGTTATTCTCATCTTATAGATTGCTTACTAAATTGGAACTATTGGAAAGGCTTCCTTCAGGCATTTAAGAAAGAAAACAACCACCCTATGCACAATTGTCTTACAACCATATTATAATGTCTTAATGTCTTTATTCTATGTGACATATAAGACACCATGTGGAATGCTTTCTGCAGTCACGTGTATTAGTGTGTGTGTGTGTGTGTGTTCATGAACATGTAAATGCATGTGTGTGACATTTTTAAATCTTATTTAAAATAAAAAACTCTTGGGCTGAAGACAAGGCTAAAAATTGGATGAGCCATGGGCTTCTGGGTATGCAACTGAGGAACAAAGGTTAATCCCAGAACCCAACCCAGCATTATTTAAGGACCCTGGATTGACAAATCAGTTGCAGCTGGTGGTGCTGAACTCCATCCTGAAGGTTGATGAAGAGGCTTTCTGTGTCCTGCAGTTATCTGGACAATGTCACTTTTTTGCACACTCACTTGTACACTAACTAGCAAGACATCGTCATTGTAGGTAAGCATGAGCAAAGTTCCTTTCACTGAAGAAGTTGTCTCTGACTTTTTGTTTTCTTGTCATAAAAGCATTTCTTTAAAAACCAAGAGCAGAAGCAATGTGGAAATAGGTTGGTGCAGACTGGGGCTGGAACGTCTGAGAACTTCAAGCTCCTTTCCCTTGTTTTGTGAGGCTTTGTCAGAAGTGGACTCACACTTCAGTATGCAAGAATTACATGAGAGACTGTTAAAAAATACAAGGTTTGAATTTCACCCCAGGAGTGCCTAAGTAGAAAAGCCCATCCGCTGCAGAGCCCATTGAAAATTATTATGTGGGTGGATCTCATGTTAGCCTCACTCTTCGAGTTACTAGTAAAGTGATAGGAGCCAGAGAATCTCAAGCTTTCTGTATCCATTGTTCCTTATTTTTCTATTTTTTCAAGTGTGAGGAGGCAACTAAATTGTATTAGGCTAGTGGAAAGAATTTTAAGAACTTGTTTATTATAAAGTAGCCTAAGTAGTGATTCAGGGAATAAGATTCCATCCAATACTCCCTTCCCAAATTATCTCAATAGAAGGAAACAGAGCATCCTCTAGATCATGTGGAATTTCTAGGAGCACCAGCTGAAGCCCTAAAAATAGCTAAATCATGTCATAGGCACAATTAGGGAATTCCTTCCCGACATTTGGCTTCATTGGATTTCCACAATTGCACGCTGCAAGGCTGGGCAATGCAAAAGTGCCCCAGTGATGAAGCAAAGCACCTGGTCATTAGTGATCCCACCTTTGATGTGCTGTTTTCTTGTCTAATAAACTGGGTGTTAGTAGAACCTCACTACATCCAGAACAGAAGAGTTTTTCAGGGCAGGAAATGAATGCACTGCTGTTTTCATCTTGGGAGTGGCAATGCATTATGCTTGGGTGCTCATCCATCTCTCAGGCTGGACAGGCAGGATGCTACAGGCAGGGACCAATGGTTAGGAGTTTCTCTATCCAGACTCATTTCATTGTATTTACAGTGGTCTAAAACACCAGTTGCTTCCACTTGGGAAGGAAAACCTGAGAAGTTTCTTCTTCCCAGGTCCTTGTCCTTCAAAAGGCCATGAAAGTATTTAGTATGAGGATACTTAGATGTGCTGATAAAGGCTGCAAGATTGCAACTTTGTAAATGTAATGCATGGAACCTCGTATTGGCCTAGAAACCAACAACTCAACCATATGAGTTACATTTGATGCTCTTCTAGAACCTGTAATTTCAGAGAATTAAGAACACAATAAAGACAGATTATACAACTTGGTCCTTCTTCTTAAGGACTGTGGGAATTTTTGGTCTAAATCAGCAAAGTCCTCCAACTTGAGAGAAAATAGTTGGATGGGAAAGACTTGGATATCAAGTATTAATTTAATTTTTAAATGAACATATTAGAATTTGACTATTGAAATGAGTAACACCTTCTCAGAAAGTATCCTAGAAAGCTTTATTACAATGAAGTTGCCATTTTTCAAGTATTTATAAAGTCCTATTTTTTTGAATTGCCTTTAAAGGTAGGTAGGAAGCCACTCCAAAAATCTCGAGTCTTATTACAATATACATTCATCTTTCCAAATCTTATGTAACATATTTAAAAATAATCCCTGATTATACTCTAACTCAAACTGACATACCATCTAAGGAAATTTAAATTGAAATTTATTTTTATCTTTTGCTTAATGAAAGACTTTGCTACTTTATTTTTCAGCTATACACATATTTTCAAAGTATACCACAAATAGCATACTATTCCTAGGACTTTTTAATTACTGAGAATCACAGCGTGGTCTTAAAACACACACACATATACCCCTGAATTCTCACCTTTATTATTCACTGTAATTAATAGCCTACTTCTGAATGGAGCCTTTTTCAAAAATCCAGTCCATAGCCAGATGTAATGGCACGCACTTGTAATCCCAGTGCTCAGGAGGATGAGGCAAAGGTGTTGCTGTGAGTTTGAGCCTAGCCTGGGTTATGTATTGAGATCCTTGTTTCAAAAAAAAAAATCCAGTCCTTACTGAATACCAATAATTTGTCACCATAAAACAAAAGATGTCATAGGTTATGAAGGCACTTTCAGACAGATGGTTAATGAATATTTTATGTTAGTATTAAAATATAATATGTATTTACATTCTCAAAATCTAATAGGTTGGTTAGGAAAATCAACTTAATATTTCCAGTTATTAGTCACAGTTATTAAACACAGGGATTATTCTTATAATATAGATCATTGAAAAGAGACTCACTGTGTTTACTAATCAAAGCTGAGAGCTTAGAAACACACAACAAGGGAAAGTACTTGTATCTATTTAACATAAATACATAAGTAGGAGTGAAATGTTGTTATTCAAACAAGTAAGTTGTGCACGTGTGTGTGTGTGTGTGTGTGTGTATGTGTGTGTGTGCATGTGTGTGCATGTTTTGGGAATTGGATGGGAGTGAGTTGGAAAAGCATATGCTCAAATTAACTTCAAAGACATTTTGAAGGCTGATAATTTCTAAACAAACAAGGAGAAGAATTTGAAGGATCAAAAAGAAGAGTTTGCTAACAACTCCTGCCATTAACAAGTCATGGATATTTGTTTTTACTTTCTAGAAGTCTACATCCTGTTAGTCATGTTTAAAATAGCTGAGATTTGAATTGGCATGGGGATTATGGCAGATGACGTATTAGTGAGGAAAGTCATGAATGCCATACTTGTAAGTGTAAGAGAAAACCAACACATCGCTCCTAAGAAACCCTGACAGTGATGGGATGGTGATCACAAAGATGGGGACGACATGCCTATGATGGCCCTGCTGGCCAAGATGGCATTACTATAGAGTGGGGAGACTTGGAGATTTGTGTAGCTTCTTCCCCAAGTAGCTTCACTGAAGCTGACAATGCAATTTCTGAAGTTTCACATTACCTCAGAAACAGAAATACATGTGATGAATCCCATATATTTTGAAAAAGTGAGAGAAAAATCTCTTTACTCCAAGGTACATCTGCGACCACAGCATTCATGTTTAAGCACACCATAGCATCCCTGCCATGTAAACGTACTGCCACATTGCACGGCAGGCCCAAGCTTTGGTCTTCTGTGGAAACATTTACATGAAATGTGTGTTTTGAAGTGATACCATTCATTCTTCTTGAAATATAATGCTCATTATATTTCATCTAGGTTAATATGACCCTTCCAGAGATTAATCGGGCTGTTTTAGAAATGAGTGAACATTATTATATTATAAAATTTAAATCTGAAGAACACAACCCAAATCCTAGTCCCCATTTTTATACCCTGTAAAGTTAAACATTACATTCCCTGAGGTTCAATTTCCTCACCTGTGAAATGGAGATTATGGGGCCATGGAGATGGCTCAGTAGAATAAGCTCAAGGGCCTGCCTTCAATCCCCGGTTCTGCCAAAAAAAAAAAAAAAAAAAAAAAAAAAAAAAAAGGAAATTATGATCAATATCCCCCTTCATCACAGAGAGGATTTAGTGTGTCACTCGTTGGCAAACATCTGGGATAAAGAATGCTCCCTTGGGGGCAATGACTTTAGCTTTCCCCTTTCAGCAGCTTAAGCAGCACCCCGCACTGACTTCCTTTGTGCCAGTCTCCACAGTGGCAACTGAGGGACAAAGGGAGCAGCACAGGTTGCAGTCCTGCACACACCTGAGCAGACCCTTGTGGGTCTCCTAAGGAGTGATTCTTTGCCACCATCAACATCAGTCTGCGAAACAGCCAGGTACTTACTGTCAAGAGTGTCAGGCCTCTTCTCTGATGTCAATAATTAGCTTACTTCCACCCAGAGTTTTCTGTTCTACTTCATGCATTTATTTAAAGATCAAGTCCTGTGATACCAAAAAAGGCAACAGAACACAGTGCCCCAATGTGCTAAATCTAGAAAGCTCATCAGAACTAACATCTGCCTGGTCTTTTACAAAGATCTGTTGTGTCTACCTTTAATTTTAAGATAGAAAGGAAAAAAACTCAATAGTGATACACTAGGAAAGTGTTATCCAAATGAAGTCAAATTTTTATTAAGTACTTAATGAAGTGTACAGTCCTCCACAGATATTTGTCAAGTTTCCAATTACTCACTTTATTACTTGTGTTACCCTACGATGGGTTCCAATCTCAGGCTTTGAGACTGTAAGAGCATAAGCCATCCAACCCATGGAGGAAGTGGGCAGGAGAGTGTGTGCACAGAAGAGCATGCACTGCTGTACAAGCGTCACTGGAGGTGACAAGCATCAGACACTGGGACAAGTCCTGTGACCTCTGTGACTGCCTGAGGTACTCACTGGGGCCCATCTGAGCACAGGGAAACAGTGGCTATTACAGATGCAGACAGCGTTAAGTGCTATGAAATGCTAGTTTTTGTTTTATTTCAAATTATATTATTGAATTTGTTTCTAATAAGCAATATCATGCCTTTCATAGGAACTTGGTAGGATTTTACAGATGAGTTAGATATAGCTAAATGGCATTCATAGTTGCCTTTAGAAATGTATGCTAATAATTGCAGGCTCTAACACTACCTTTGCACTTTGGCCTGGGTTCCATAGGTGTCTCCAACACAGGGGACTCCCCAGATTTTTCCCTGCCTCTGACAAGCCCAACTGTTTCCAGAGAAAAGGAGGAAGTTGAGGCAGTATGTAACCCCTATCCTTCCTGAGATAAATTATCATTATATCTTCTCTTGGGTATAGTCTCACCTCCCAGAGTTTGCACATGGCAAATCACAGAAGTCACAAGACTGTCCCAATGTCTGATATATGTCACCACCTCCTATGAACAATGACCCTGGCATGAGCTCAGACAAACCATTCCTGTTCTAATTCCTTCTCCAGCACGTCTGGAAAAGATCCTCAGAGAAAAAAATCTTTCCCCCTAAGCTGTGATAGCTCCTAATTTTTCAAAAGCAACTGTTTGGACAGCAAAGCACACATATCTCCCATAGATAAAAAACAATTTTCCTGGAAAGTTTTGGGGGGATCTTTTTTAATCTCTTCAGACATAGAGTTCTATTCTTACAGTTCATCAACATTGTCAGGCACCTACTAATATCTCAAGAGGAAATTCCACTCTGTAATCCTTCTCTGGGTTCCAAGTTTTTTATAAACAAGAAGTAGTTGTTTACCTTATAATAACATTCCAAAAGATTCTACCCTATAGCCCTTTATCCATAATACTGTGATAGTATTTTATGAGAGACTTTACCCACCAAATACTCCTTACAACTCCAAGAGTAATAGTGCTTGCACTCAAAAGACACCATCCAGTATCAGCAGAACACCTTATTTCACAAATCTAAAGTTTAAGAAAATCATTATTAAACTTTTTATCTCAATTATACTGTCCCACAATATTCCTTCTACCTAGTTCCCAATTATAGTCACTTGCTATAGCAGCTGTAGATATAGATATTCCTTATCTAAGCCTTATACTAATATAGGATAAGTGATCATTCTTGGAATTGTGCAAAATAATGCATGCAAGTTTTACAAAGCATTAATGTCTTTAAGGAAGATTATATATTTATCAATTTGTGAATGCCAGAAACTCTATTCACATATTTCCACTCCTTCTCCTAATATAAAAGCAACAAATAACGACTTTCCTACTTTTACTGCCATAATTTTACGTGTGCAATTTCATTAGCAGTTTAGATTATGTGGTTGGTGTAAATAAAGCCCTTAGAAACAATGCTGTAGATCACTTGCAAGCTTAGAGTGGCTCAGTTGTTGTTTTCAGCAATCTTAGATTGACAAAAGGAATTATAATTTGAATTGAGCTGAGCATTTGTATTAGAAAATAGCTACTACTGACTTTATTGGTTATTATTCCCTCCTGCAGTTTAAATTGGTTTTTTACCAAGAGTTGAAGAAAATGGTTCTACCTTTACATCATTTTTTTTTTCTGTACTTTAGGGAAGGGTCTCAGGGTCTCAGGGTCTCACTACTAGAATGGACTCATAGTGATTCACCTGTTTACAGCCTCCCAAGTGCTAGGATTATAGGAGTGCGCCACCACACCCAGTGTCAATTTCTGTCTCAGCACGCCCTGGGGGCAGGGCCGGCATAGCAGGCCTGGGGATCCAACCCCTGGTCCCAGGGCCTGCTTGGAGGCCCTTTAATCTGCTGAGCTATTTGGCCAGCCCTATAAAATGTATTTTCTAAAGGGATGATTTTTGTAGATCTAGGAACTGTAAAAGACAGTTTAGTCAGTTAGTTTACAAATAAGTAGGAAAGGGGCCTGAGATAGCGGGTGGGAGATCAGCCTCATTGAGAAGAATTAAAATAGTGATGGACCAGGAATTTAACCAAGAATGACTTCCTCTGGTGACACAAACACAGTCCTTTCCTACTTAGTTCCTGAGTTTCAAGGAATTTAAAATTTGGAATAATTGGTTTTTCCTTAAAATCCAAGCTTTGGTTAAACTCTTCATGCTGAATAACTGGTTTATATAGCTTGAATTCCAACTGGGCATTCTAAAGTTACTGAACTGCCTGCAGTAGGTGCTCACTAAAAAACTGAGTGCTTCACATTCTCTACTTACCCATTAGATTTTCTGGACAAACAGTTGAGCTGGAACATCACTTTCAGGAATCTATCCTAGATACCCACCAGGAGCTATTTTTCTTCTTAATATTTCCAATAAACACTCTCCCTTTTACCTCCTTTCCATCTCTGATTTCCTCCTTCAACTTTGTAGACAACAGATTCAGTTAGTACTACGCTAGGTTTTTCAGAATCACAGAGGGAAGTTTGCTTCCATAGAGCTAAGAAATCTTAAAACTTAGAGATGTGGCTACAAATATCTTACCCCATATGTCCTAGTCAGTGCCTTTGAAATGGGAATGCCCACGTTCTGATCATACAAGAATGTATCAGGAACTTTATAATACACAGAATGACACCATTACAGGGCCTTTTAAAAAGTAGGAATTTGGGAAGCATTTGTTAAATTAATGGATCCCTTTGAGTTTATCAGTTTTATTGGGTGTGAACCAATTATTTTTGAAGGAGAAAGATTTAATTCAGCTCACAGTTTGTAGAAGCTTTAGTCCACAGACAGCTGGCTCTAAAGCAGAGTATATGGCAGAGGGCATCATGGGAGAAACAGTTCATGGTGGGCAGGAAACAGCAAAGCAGAAGGTGGTGGCAGCAAGTGGTGGAGTAGAAAAGCACCGAGGGAGAACTACAGCTTATTTTTTGTTTAATTTAATTTATTTCGAAAAGTAAAGGCAAAAGCAAGAACAAAGATCAGAAACAAAGAGAGAAACATGGCAACATACAACAATACAGATTCCAAACCAAGGATAGCTGCTAACAATGGTTGATATGTGATCTATTTTTATTGTCAAATCTGTTGCTTAGGTTAACAGATAGTTATGTAAGATTGGACATATGGTTGCATATTACCGCTTGCTTTCAAGAAAGCTTACATTTTTGTTCTTGTCTTTTTTTTACCTTTCTTTAAAATTTGTTTTAACAACAGAATAGTAAGGATATCATCTAATTTATTCTCATTAAACCAAATCTGCACAGAGAAAATCTTAATTAAAGCAAAAATTTAAAAATTTTGTAATAGTCCTGGCAAAGGTTTTGACATATGACCAAAACAAATAAATAAATACACTGACCAAAGGGATTGTATAACACCATAAAGCTTTTGTGCATGAAAGAAAACAATGGAATCCAAAGATAACCTATAAAATGGGAAAAAATATTTATGAACTATTTATCCCATGAGAAATTAACATCTTAACAAGGGAAGGAACTCAATTCAACAGTAAAACCTTAACAGGAAAAAAAGAAAATAATCTGAAAAGTGGGAAAATGACTTGAATGGATATTTCTCAAATCAAGATATATGAATGCGCACCATGAAAAAATGTTCCACATCTCTAATGCTCAGGGACACGCAAATCAGAAGCACAACATAATACCATCAGTGAGATGCCCCAGTGAGAACAGCTACAATCAAAACAACAAAAAATAACAATTACTAAACAGGATGTAGGAATAAAACTTTCATATACTGTAGATAAGAATATAAATTAATATAGCCATTACAGAAAACCATATGGAAGTTCCTCAAAAGGCTAGAAATAGAATCCAGTAGAATCCAGTAATCTCACTTCAGGATATATAAGCTATAGAAAATGAAATTAGCAGGTTAAAGAAACATGAGAACTTGTATATTTACTTCAACATTATTTACTATAGACAAATTGTGGAATCAACCTAGATGTTCATCAATAGATGAACAGAGATGACAGATAGATAGATAAATAGATGATAGATAGATAGATAGATAGATAGATAGATAGATAGATAGATAATGAAATTCTATCAAGTGAAGTAAGTCAAGTTCAAAGGACTTAAGCAGAAAGTGACAAAACAATCTATTGTGCTTCAGAGCAACTATACTGGATGAAACAACCTCACTGAAGCAGTGAGAGGCACTGTCCTTGGAGACTCTGGAGATGAGTGGGCTCTCTAGGATGAAAGGCAAGAAACCTCTGTGCGTGAGCGCTGTGCTCCAGGTGATAAGGCAGGTTCCCTTGGTGGTGTGGAGTGACAATTCAGCTTTTACTGTACACATATAGTGGAAATGGGCAATTATGTAAATGGACGGCAATGGAGGGTGTCTTCTCCCTTTTTGAATAAGTTTACAGATAAAGGAAGAAGGCTATTAGGAGTCATGTGTCAATGGATTAAAACTGAACATAGTGTAAATTTATTCATTGTTTAACATGGATTAAAATCTGCCAGCATGTACATTAGTTACATATAGAAATATATAGATAGAAACATATCTATATATAAATATTTATATATAGATATATAGAATATGTAGCTCAGGTGTAGCACTCCTGGCTTTGAATTCCAATGCTACCCCCCAAAGAGGGCTGTAAGAAATAAATTCGATTTATAAAGAGTTATATCAATCACTTATCAGTAAAACATGCTAAAATATTTTGCTTCCATAACACATAAAGACAAAAAGTAAAGGTGTTCTTTTTTGTGTGTGTATTTTTGAGACAGGGTCTCACTATGCAGTTCAGGCTGGCCTTAAGCTTACTTTGTAGCTCAGGCTGGTCTCAAACTCACAACAATCCTCTTGCCTCAGCCTCCTGAGTGCTGGGATTACAGGCATGCACCACCATGCCTGGCACAAGGTGTTCTTATTTTAGCAATATTTCCTTGATAATTTCTTAAATCCTTTGTAAGTTTTACAGTGACTGTGTATGGTTATTTGAAGGAATTAAGGATAGCACCATATAGTGAATACTCAGATATTCGTTTCAGATACCATTCACTGAGGAGAACACAGGACTCCATAGGAAAAAAAAAATGCTAATTCTGGACATGGGATAAGAAACTTACACCAAATGAAACCGTAATATCTTGTAGTTCCAAAGAACTTTGTACCAGTCAGTGTTTTACTAGAAAACCAGACATAACAAGAGATGTACAAATGCATAAGAAATTAAAATACTGGCTTACAACCATCAGCTACAGAGCCAGATAAGGAGGCACGCAGAGAGCACCCGCACACTGGTGACTGAAGGATCCAATCCAAAATCTGGAGCTCACTGCACTGTTCCATGCAAGTCCTCATCAGGAGGCTGATGGGTCCACGATGGAAAGCTGATGAATCTACACCAGAAGGCTGAGAGATCCAAGGCAGAAGCCAAAGAGCCTGTGCTAGAAGCCAGGAGACAATGTCCAAGTATAAGGCAAAGACCGGAGCTCCTGTGAAGAAAATGGAATCCTCTGTCCTCCCTCAATTTTCTTTATATCCTTCAGGTGAGAAGCCATCCCATGGAATGGAATTTCTAAGCCAGTTGGGTTAAGCTTCTAAACTTTTCAAGTTGACACAGCCAATCAGTCTCTACACATCTTAGGAAAGCCTTCCAAACCCCATAATAATGAGGGTATATCAAAGGAACACAGATGCTAACTTAAAGATTTAATGGCCAAAATTCGAACAAATGAAATAAAGACTTGAGAAACAGACGTAAATAAAGTACAACTGGGTTATAATTGAAATATAAAGTAAATATTCATAAACCTATGCTAACATAAATGACCAATTGAGTAAATAAAGAGAGAAAGGAAACAAATCTGTGCAGAAACATTCCAACTGTGTTATGCACTCCTCCCTGTTAGGCGAGTATAATTCCCTCTTCTGGAGTTTGATTTCTTCTAGAGTTCAGCATAGAAAGAGTGAAGAAAAGCAACTGCACAGCTGAGGAAGATGTCAAACTCTCCCTCAGCTGGGAGACCAAGATTAACACCACCTGTGACAGGCAATGTGGACAGTCTCAGTGCCATGAGCTGTGACACTTTCTCTGTGGTCTTACTCCTCAACACTCACAGGCTGTCTAATTCTGAGAAAGATGAAAAACTAATCCTGAAGGACATTCTACAAAATATCTGGTCCCTTGTCCTCAAAACTGTTGATGACATCAAAAACTAAAGAAAGTAACCGCTACAACCTAGGGACTGCTTAACAAAATTTGTTAAGGGCAACATGCCAGAAAAATATTATACAAAAACTAAGGAAATGTGCAGAAGCTATGGACTTCAGTTAATAATCAAGTATTTATATTGATCAATTATTGTAACAAAGATACCGTACTAACCTAAGGTTAGCTAATAATAGAGGAAACTGAGTACGGGGTATGTGGGAGCTCTGTACTACTGTTACAATTTTTTCTATAAATTCAAACAGTTTTAAAGTAAAATGTTTTATTTTTAAAGTTGTGAATAATTTTGGATACATTATCAAGAAAATATGAATTTTTAAAGAGATAGCATGGAGGCAGGAGAGCAGGGAGACCTCTAAACTTCAGGTGGGTTTGATTCTTCTTTGTGGTTGAAAGTAGTTGGGTGGCCAGGTTTATGGTTTATGAAACATTATCTTAAACTTTGGACTTTACTTAAGATAATTCCAAGGAAACTTCAAGGTTTTACAATCTTTTCTTTGTTAAGCAGTGAAAGAAAAAAAAAAGATGATTTGGAGTCCTCTAATGATTAACCAGCATATTTGTATTATTTGGGTTTTTTAAAAGCACTCCAATTACAAAGAGTTAAGTCAATCAGTTATCAGTAAAACCTACTACGATATTTCATTTCCATAATATCTAAAGACAATAAGTAAAGGCATTTTATTTTAGCAATATTTAGTTGTTCACTTTCAAAATCCTTTCGTTTATAGTGACAGTGTAGTTATGCAAGTCACTTACTCAACCTCATTTCAGTGGTTTCCTTTTCTACCTTTTACTCTTTCCACCTTTCTCTGTTTAGCTAATATCCCTGGTAGCTCTTGAGGGTGACATTTTTCATGTTTAGTTTACATTTAATATTTAAAAGCACTTTAAAATATATTGCACTTATTATTCACTGTGTGAGGTCTATCATACCTGTTAAATTATAACTTATGTTTAATCCTAAGTAAATTTGGTTATGAGTACAGTGTCTTATCAAACTAAATACATGTTCTATTTTGATTAATACATGTACCTTCATAGATACTAAGGAGAGCTTTATCTTTCCTTCCCTCTCGTCCTTCCAAGATGCTTTTCTGTGGCAAGCATTTGGGGAAACTAAGTAACAGAGTTGGCATAGAGGAGTTCACTGTATAGTAGAAGCAGATTAGAGGGCAGATCATCAGACCTCATTGAAGTAGCTGTTAAACTGGAGATATGCAAAGGCCATTTATTCAGAAACACAGGAGAGAAGGCTGCTCCTCTCAAAGTAGGGAACCCTCTCTATGTTTCTTTGCCTTATTCAAAACATGGCTCTAACTGGGGCCGGGGAGATGGCTCAGTGGATTAAGTACTTCCCTGGCAAGCACAAGGGCCTGAGTTCAATCCTCAGTTCCCCTCACCACCCCCCCCAAGAAAAATATGGCTCTCATTTACACAAGATTCTCTCTCCTGCTCTGAAACCAGATTCTTCGATTGATTTTCAGATGCAACGAAATCAACTAATCCATTTTTCCACATCATACCCTGACATCTTTATAATGCTTACTGTAAAAAAAGGTGTCTGTGATAATCCTTGAAAGAGTAGTAGAATTCTTTGTGTGCTTTATCCTTCTCCTTATGAAATACAAAACACAAGCTTGGAAATGTAATCAGATTTAACATTTTCATGCATTATTTGTCCAAGTATTTGAATAGAAAGCCAGATTTTTACACATTAAGAAAAGCTACTGAAATAAATTTTAACATTTCTTTCAAATTTTCATCTCAAGTATTTTTAAATGTGGATGATTAAGAAAGCATGATGTTGTAGCATCAATCAAAGGGATAAGGGGCAATAAAGCCATAGTCTATGAATGCCCATCTCAATGATGGTCTTGGCAAAAGGAAAATGTCCCCATTGTAACTCTACAAGGGACAAACTGGAACCCACACAGAAGTGTCCTAGCATGGTGCTTTTGCTATAAAACATGCTCACACACAAAGGTCCTATCACATTTCCGGGTAATTCAGAAGCCACAATATGTACAGTATACAAAAGTCATCAACAAATATTAAGAGCAACATACAAACTCTGAAACTGTCAACTGGCACCATCAAACTTAGTTGTGTACTTTCTACGATCTTTATGCAGGAAGTACTTTATTATAATTCTTATTAATTACTTAATGCAAGAAAGAGAATACTTTAAACTGTTATTAAAGAAGAAATGTTACCTGTGAATGCCAATTGCCCCACTCTACTTACTCTGTTGTGTATTTGTGTCTTACAGTTTGCTAATGCTGATTCTTACCCAAGCATGATTAGGAAACCTCTAGGGTGACACTTGAACTCTTCTGTGAGAGCCAACAATTGCTGGAAGGAACAAGACTGTTGCTTACACAAAGCCTTTAGCATGCTACCTCACTTGAATAAACTGTGGGTAGGCGTCTGGGTGCAGTTTTGGTTTGTCAACAATAGTTTCACTAAATAAGGAAAGTCCCCAAGGCAGCTCTTTGTCTAAGCAACCTGGCTGGCAGGTTCTGTGTATACTTCAATTCACATCAAGAGCAGCAGGTCTATGGAGGAATTTTAACTGGCACAAGCTTAGGTGAGCCAACCCTTCTCTGGGTGTGAAGGTAAATGCTGAAGATTTATTTCTTACTGAGTAAGAAAGACAGTATTAGCATAAGAAACAGCAATAGGAATCAGGGCCTCACAGAGATCAGCAGACCAGCAGAAATGCTTCCTTGGGTGCAGAGCTGGACTTCAGTCATGGCCCATCAGCAACTGCAGAATGGCTGTGGGCGGTGGGGTGAGGTGAGAATTCCATTCAGGAGAGACCATGAAGCATCAAGGGCCAGACAGCTGCTTGCCTTAGTCACTTTCTTGTCTCTGGGACACACTACCAAATTTAGAAGAGGAACAGTTCATTTTGGCCCACAGTTTGTAAAGGTTTCAGTCCATAGTTGGCTGGTTCAAGGCTGAGAAGTATGGTAGAGAGGCCTGGTGGAGAAAAATTACTCAGGGGGTTAAAGAGAGATCAGGGAAGGAGGACAGGAGATGAATCAGGATAGGAGATACCCTCAGTGGCCCATCTCTTCCAGCCAGATCCACCTTCTCTAAGCAAGCCAACTCTTAAGCTCCATGATCCAATCACTTTGCAAAAGCCCCATCTGTGAGCATATGAGCCTTCAAGGGACATTTTAGATGCTAACTATAAGGCTGCCCAAGATAGGGTTACCCTTGTGTCTGGGCTCTTCCCTTCCCTTTCTGGCTCTCTCTCATGTTCTTGAGAATCACCTTTACTCACTCTTTCAGATATTAATCACACTACCTCTTCCAGGCAATAGCTTTGTACCAGGATAATGTAAATGTTCCTGAGTTCCCATTACACCATGAAGTGTGTACCACAAACAGGGTGTGTGGGAGTCCTTTCGATCCTGCCAATGGAGTCATCGCCCCATGGAGTCATTGCTCTAGGGGCATATGATTGTCCCCATCACTGCTTGAGCAATTTGCCAGATGAATTCTTTAAAGGGAAGTGAGAATGGTAATAATGAAGGCTGATGGGAAGTTTCCGGGGAAGAAAATGACTGGCAAAGTTGATGCAACTTATTCTGTAGTCATCAGTGTGGGTTTTTGCATAGAAGGGAAAGGGCCAAGGCAAATGTAATCAGACTCAGGTGGGAAGAGAAAAAGAATAGGGATAAGAAAGGTGACCCTGTCACTTGCAGGCAATAGAAGAATCAGATCAAAATAAATCTCAATGGGAAAATGGCTGGTTGGTGTGAAATACCATGTATGCAGCTGTGTGTGTGTGTGTGTGTGTGTGTGTGAAAGAGAGAGAGAGAGAGAGAGAGAGAGAGAGAGAGAGAGAGAGAGAGAGAGAGAGAGTGTGTACTATATATACATGGCTTTGTAAATGAATTCACCAGCCCACATTAGGCGGATTTCTCTTTGCCTTTCTGGAACCTTCTTGGCTTGCCATGACTGGCACTAATTCAAATAGATAATCTCAGCAGAATTGCCTACCTTGTCACTCCAAAACCCAGATAATATTCCAAGTTTTAAAGTAATTATTTCTGTCCTTCTCTCAAAGGTGATTAGACATAATACTAATTCCCTGTCTAATCACAAAATGAGATCTTTGAGAAGTTTGCTCTTCAGGATATTGCCACTTCTCATAGATTCAGAATGATACTACTCAAGAAAACATGAGAACAACTAATTTCTGCTCAAACATGATAAACTAGGTCACAGAGACCTAGCAAGACTGTCTTGTGTCCTTAAAAGTCCTTAAATGTAATAAAAGGAGACCAAATTCAAGATAAATTAGTAAAAATGTGTTCTGATAGGGAAAAAAATGTTCAAGTTAAATCACTTGGGAAGCATTATTGTCATATTTTTCCCAGTGATAGTCCAAGGTCAGCAAAAAATTCTAGAAAGGGCCAGAGAGCAAATATTTTCAGCTTTTCAGGTCATACTGTTTTGGTCACAGCTCTACCTTGGCCATGAAAAAAGCCATAGAAAATGTAATATAGGCATGGCTGAGTTTCAACAAAACTAGAAGCATAAGAAAATGTTTCTAACTCCTTGGGTACTCATATGTCTATACTGAATTTTTAAGGGTGTAATAATATATAGTAGGTAAAGAATTATATTAAGTCTACTCTTGATTTTAATATTTGCTATGCTGAGAATTAGTTGTTTGAAGGTTGGCGTGCCAGTTAAATTTTAAAGTTTTGATTTCCTTATCAATAATACAGGTTAATAATGGCACCAATTCCATTGAGTTGTGAGGAATAAAGTCAAGCATAACAACCATATTAAAATGCTACACAGTGCCACTGTTCTTCTTGTCCACATAATCCACTTTCACCACCAAAAATGCCGGCACTGCCTCACTTGCTGACAGACTGAATGAGGCAAACTCTATAGCATGCTTGGGACATCATCAACATCAGACCCCTGAAGCTGTCTCTCGGGAAGGGGGTCTCCGTTGGCATGTCATATAAAGACCACTCTCTCATTAGTGTATGCTAATTATGCAGAACAATGTGTCATTTTCGCATGTGCCTTTAACGTACTTAGATCACATCTAGCACTTCCTCATCTGTCCTTTCTCCCTCTGATCCCCTTTTTCTATTCTCTTAAAACATTTTTTTAATCTTTTATTTATGTTTTTGGTATAGGGTCTCACTATGCATCTCGGACACATAGGGATCCTCCTGTCTCAGCCTTCCCAGTGCTGGGATTACAGATGCGCACCACAAGGCCCAGTTTCAATGCCCTGCACAGTGCACTGCTCTGGGTCAGCATGGCACGTAGCACCAGGGATAAAAAGACAAAAAAAAAAAAAAAAAAAAAAAAATCCTGGTCCTTGGTTTGGCCAGGCAGGCACTTAGACGGCCCACTGAACTCCCCAGCCCCTTCCTTCTATTCTTAAAGATAAAAACTCTGCAACTGCCATAAAACATGTCTACCAAAGAAAAGACATATTCTTTTAGATTTTTAAACCCAATGTAATGTTGTCATCTAATTGTATTTGTGCACATATTTGTGTCTCCTTCCTCTCCTTTTTGGTAACGAGGGTTCTTTTGTCTTTAATTTTTCAATAAGTAACACTGTCTTTATTTTACAGAAACCATTTGGTAAATCTCTTTGGAAGGTAACAGGATGGGATAGAAATAAGAAACTAATACCACGGTGCCTGCACGTGAACCCAGGGTGCTTCCAGGGGACCCAGTTTTCCTATCCTATAACTAGCCATCCAGATCCTTCCAGGGACAGCAATATACTCAAAGCAAACAATCATTTTCTCTAGCTTCCTTTGCTTAATGAATGGGTAAGAGCTAAGGTGGCCCTCATTCTGTGCACTTAGGTGGCCAATAAATCTTACCAGAGTTCCCTGTGAACTCAACTAAAACTGTGCTTCATTGCCTCACTACGTAGAAGGGACCTAATCTAGTTCGATTCTAGTTCCCATTTCCTGCTGGATCATTGTGCCTACGGCGCTGTGGTCAGGGGTTCACCCAGCCCTCCGATGTTACCTGTCCACTCCTGGCCCTGGTTGCCAGACACACAGGAGCTACTGCGCTGTCCCTGACTGCCATCAGGGCAGATGCTTCCAATGCAGTGTGCTCTTTCTACTCTGCCCTTGATCTCGCCAGCAACAACAGCTGGCTCTGTCCTCTGCAGCCTGTTTCTTCCCATCTCTGGAGCAGGAAAGACAAGAGACATGCAGAACTGTGCTGGGCACAAACACGCAGTCATTTATTGTTTTAAAGCGATTCTGCCACACAGATCACTAAAACTAAGATAAACTGGGCAAGGGAAATACACAGCTGTATGACAAAGTTGCATGACTCTCAGGTGCAAAAGTGGTCTGAATGTTAGAAAACTTTGGGAAGCACATTGAACTTGCTGTATGTACCAAACCAACCAAAGGGGAAAAAACTTTAAAACAATTAGAACTGTCCAAAAATTCAAAGTAGCTGCATCAATAGGTTACTAGACAGAAAATATACAGCTGAGGTTCAATGCATATGAGTAAGGAGTGGAATAAATTGCTTTTACTATTTATTAAAATGTGATATTTTAAGAAGAGTGCGTGCATGTGTGTGTGTGTGTATGTGCGTGCGTGCGCGCATGTGTGTGTGTGTGTGTGTGTGTGTGTTTATAGAGAGCAAGAAGTCAAGAGAGATTTTTAAAAGAAGTGGAATATGCAGCTAGGGACATGTGGTTAAACCCAAACTGGAGCCAGCAGGTTGAAGAACCAGCATAGAACTGTTGCCAGCATCATTATGCCTATGCCTGAGGGAAAGTATCTGGAAGAGTACCCTGGGCTCGGGAGATGGCTCAGCAGCATAGGCATCTGCCTGGCAAGTGCAAGGTGCTTAGTTTGATTCCCAGTTCTAAAAAAACCAAAAGTATCCTTTTAAAAGTGTGTACTATATAATGTCAGCACTTATGTATGTTAGCCCTCTGATGTCTTTATATGGATTTTCTTTCTTATTCAACAAGTAATTTTCAAAATGAAACAGTGTTTGAAGAATTAAAATTTTATTCCCTATTTCCCCTAGAAAAAGTTTAAAAACATTCACATAGTAGATTTATTACAAAACACAAGGATTAGTAGGTCCCTGGCACTGGAGGCTGCTGTCTTCTGGGTCCCTTCAGCTGATGATACCTTGGCTGGTTTGCATGGGGACAAGAAGCGCTGCGCCTTTCTCCATGTGGAAAGCCACAGGCCTGGAAATGACGAGCATACAAAGAAAGGTGCCTGCGGGACCCTCTAAGGAAAGGCAGTGTCCCACCTCCCCTGGTTATGATCGCATTTCAGGACAAGTCCTTCAGCTGACAGGACAAAAGAAAAATTCTTTAATTTCACATAAAACTCAAAGTACAGCCAGTAATTGCCACATGAGTAAGTTAGAAGTTGCCAAAGAAATTTACAAAAAAAGTCCTAGAAAATTAATTTTTATCCAAAGTCTCCAAAACCCGGAAGCAACACCAATGTCCCTCAGCTTGTGAGTGGACATTCCCATGGCAGTTGTGATGCATTCCTATGACAGAAATACCACTCAACAGCAATGTGGAACACATACTCATACGCAGAACAGCCGGTAGAAATCTCAGAGGTGTCATGGTAAATGCAAGAAGCCAGATTCCAACTGTTATATGCCACAAGATTCTACCTACAGGACTTTCTGGAAAGGTTGAAGTTTTAAGGGCAAAAGTCAGATCAGCAGCTGCCTAGGGCTTAGGAGGGCATGATGGAAGATTTGGGGTTGATGGAAATATTTTATAGCTTGACTGTGGTGGTCAGATGGTGCCAGTCTGTCAAAATGAAGAAGCTAGAAAGAGTGAACATATTGTGCATAAATAATAGAATTATGATACCCTGAGTTTTTTCCTGTACGTTAATTATACTTCAATAAATATGACCTCTGAAAATGATATATAATGATGTGGGGAGAGAACTTGTTCTTGGAGAATGGTTCTGAGGAAAAGGAAAACAATTACAAAAGTCTTACTAACCTCCACACTCTTCTAGAGCTCCATGCATCAAGGAAGAGCCACTGGAGGAAGGAAAAGAGCAGTGTGAAAATTCCACTCCCCATGCAATTCTAAACACTTCTGAAGGAACTTTGCCAATACTTTGGTTTACACAGTCAACATTTTCACTAACTCTTGGAGCATGAAGATTCTCTACAGTATATCCCCACCCCTAAAGAAGAACCCCCTTGCTGTTCCAGCTGGTCATTTTTTTGCATGTGTGTATAAATTTACTCCAACTGAGTGAGTTCTGCTTCCTGCTTTATATTTCTAGTTTGCATATACCATAGTTTGAATAGTTTGTCCCTTCCAAACTCATATTGGCACTTCATCCCCCACAAGGAGGTGGAAACACTCTAACCACGGTAGGGCCTCTAGGAGCTGAACAGGACTGAGTAAGGCTGTCAGAGTGGAGCCTTCACTATTGAATCTTGGTAGCTTTACAGAAAGGATGAGATCAGAGGGCACATGCTGGCTGTCCCATTCTCTTGTCATATGATACAAGTAGGATTCTGCCAGCAAAAAGACCACCACCAGATGTGGACCCCCAACCTTGAACCAGAGCTATGAGCCAAAATCAATTCTGTCATTATAATTTTCCTTGTTTGTGGTATTGTGTTATTAGCCACAGAGGGCAGACTAAGACAGCCCCTTGGAATACTATACCAGGAAAACTAAGTCATGTTTTGTTATTTACCTTAAAAAACTGAAAGAAAAAATAGGGGGAGAGGACAGCAGTGTCCAGGATAAATTAGCCAAGATGTTTCAGGGACTGTGAGGTGTCCCTAGAAATGTAACTAGTACATACATGAAGGTAACGCCAAGGTCTCTTAACAGAAACTGTGTAACTGAATCCTAATTGTCTTTAAAAGGGAAGGGGTCGTGAAATCAGAGGTTTAACAAGAATGTGAGAAGGAGACTGAAAGATAAGCAAATCTTGGTTTTTACATATTGAAGATCTCAAATTGCATCCAACAGTGATTTGAACTACTGAGCTATCTCCAGAGTATAATTTAAATCCCTTCTTTCCTAGTGCCAACTATAACCCTGATTTGCTGGGGTTTAAATTTGTTTTGTTTGCTTCTATGAAAAACAGGGTCACTAATGCATGATCTATATTCTGTCTACAAAGGATGTGGTGAAGCCATTTGTTGATTTGCAGTGGGACTGCAATCTGTATCTTACTCTGAGATGTGAAGAAAAGCACATTATTATCACCATGCTAATTTACCTGCTCAGTCTTGTGTTGTGCATGAGCTGTAAATCCCTGACTTTGCTAAGCAGTGTGTGTCCATGTATGTGCATGTGCACGTACACGCGCATGTGCTCATTTCTTTCCCCACCTGAGACCACTCCTTCAGCTCACCTCAGTGAATTGGGTGGCTGACATTTGAACACTACACTGTGTGTTGAGGGAGAGATGGAAAGATTAGCAGAGCCTACCTATGAATAATAACCATGCACAAAAGTCAAGTGGAGCTGAAGAGACTGCGATAGTTATCAGTAAACTTAGTTTCCAAGAAATGATGTATTTCTCACCTTTGCTCTTATATTTCTCAGTTTTCTACAACTGTAACAAAATTTCTGCAATAAATTCTATAGAAGAAAGGCTTAGTTGCATTCACAGTTTTAGAAGTTCCAGTCCATAGTCAATTGGCTACCTTGTTTTGAGCCTGCAGAAAGGCAGTAGTAGTTGGGAAAAGCCTCTTACTTCATGAAGAAGAAGTAAAAGATAAAGGGTTTCACAATCCTCTTTGGTGGTATTTCCCTAATGCCCAAAAGATTTTCTACCAGACCCCACCACTAAAGTCAGCCCAGAATACTTACCAGTAGTGGCACAGGGAGCTTAAGCCTTCAGTATGTGAGTCTTTAGGAAACACTTTTCCCAATCATATCACCACTCTTCTGGGATGTCACTTGACTCCCACTAGCAAGCTTCAGAGTAGAAAAGCGTGCAGTAAGAAGAAATATGTATTACTTATAGTGTATAACATTTCATTTTCCTCTTCACATAGTGCTAGGTGCTTTCCATATATTACTTAGTTTACAGCTATTAGTAGTCCACAAAGGCAAGTAGTAGCAGAGCTCTTATTTTTTTCAGATAAAGACACAGAGACATAGGGAAGTTAATGAACATTCTGAAGAGCATTGAAGAGCAGAATTATTGCTTGGCCAGTGCCTCACCAAAGCTGGAGCTCCTACACTTGAGCCAAGATGGCTCTATCCTTTCACAGTCAAGCCACTTTAAAATTACTTCTCATCTTCAAAACACAAAGGAAATGTAATTGGGGCTGCAGGGTCCTATCGGTGTATTTGTGGCACAAGACAGGTTTAGATTCAAATCTGAGTTCAATAACTTAATGACTGTGAACTCGAGTACGTTGCTTGTTCTACCAATCCTATCAGTTATAAAGCTACAATAGTAGGGCTTATCTCACTGGATTATTTTGGATGTTAAATGGAATAGTATGTGTGAAATTAACTCAATAAATGGTATCATTTCTTTAAAAAAATGTCTCCAAAAGTCAAATTATTGGCTATTTCCAGCCACTATAAACTGCCCTGAGCAGAAAGCTGGACATCTATAGAAAAACATTTTTCAAAGGTTTAAGTGACAGAAGCCTAAAATGCTAATGGAGGCACTGAGCTGTGTACTGAAGGTGAAGTAGGGAAGGAAATTTGTACTGCTTTCTGCATGACCTTCCCAACTTTTTGAAAAAGACCTCCTATCATGAAGATGTAAGGATGACTTTGGACAAGCTCTCCCCTTTCTCACACACACACTCCCAGATCCCATGCATGTGTGCAATCTTTACTCATCCATTCATCCAAAGCACAGATCCTATTTGTGTACAGGTGCTGCATCTCAAGAAAGACACTAGTGAACTAGAATCATAAATTGGAAAAACTTTAAAATGAAATTGATCTGTGTAGCACTTCAGTTGTAGTTCCCTGAAATACAGTAAACTTCTTCACTATAATATCATGATTAGCTACCTGACTGCCAATCTTACCAGTACTGGGAGCCCATTTACCACGTTACAACACAGTAGCTCTTTGGGGGTTTAAATTCCTTGTGCCTCCCTATAACCTCCCCTCACTCATCCTGGCAGTCACAGAAATGAAATCCTACTTTTAGATGAGCTTCCAACCAGTGTACATGAACTCCTTTCCTGAAGATCCACCTCTTCTACTTTTTCTTACCAATAGTATCCAGATGCCTGGCATATTAAGTTGGCAACTCTGTCTACTCCCTATCTGTCAGCTTCATGCCCAATCAACATTGCAGTGAGCTAAGACCATACCCACTGTTTTGGTGATCTGTCACCTTTCTTTAATGTGTTTGGTACAGGGCCTCACTATGCAGCTCGGACTCATAGTGATTCTCCCATTTTCAGCCTCCCCAGCACTGGTATCGGAGATCAAACCCAGGTCCCTGAGCTTGCCTGTAGGCACTTATTCTGCAGAGCTATCTCACCTGCCCCTGTTGTGTCACTTTATTGTTGGCTTAACAGTAAGCTTGTGATGACAGAAATTGTATAAGGAAAAGATGAGGCTTTCCTGATCTTGAAAGAGGCTTTCCTCATCTTGAAAGATACTGTATTTTTTCCCAAAAAGTGTGAACTAGGGATTGAACTCAGGGGCTTCACACTAAGCCACATTTCAACCCCCCCTCACCTTATTTTAAATATCGAGGTAGGGTCTAAGTCATTAAGTTACTCACGATGGACTTGAATTTACAAATCTTCTGCCTCTGCCTCCCAGACTATTGGGACTGTACATGTGCTACTCCTTTCTTAAATGATCCCTGGAGGTCATGATCCAATGACAAGACTGAAGTAGAGTTGAGTTATATCTTAAACAGGGGGTACCCAGGAACACCAATTATATTTCTGAACAGAAAAGTTTTGTAATGGCTTTTTTCCCCCAAAGGATCATTTGATCCTACAAAAATGTCCAGGTTTCTTCGAAGGAGTTTGTGTGTTAGGAAAAAGTAATTTTGTACATTCATTATGCTTTTTAATTCTCTACTTCAAGATGCTCCACCAACTCCTGAAAAGTTCTAGATAACAAAGTTTGAGACAAGCATTTAGAAAAGTCTTCTGTTTTATGGTAGCACTCATTAAAAATAGAAGTGCTATTAATATGCTGCTCCTAACCATCTTTTTTTTTTCAGTACTGGGGATTGAACTCAGGACCGTGTGCTCACCAGGCAAGCACTTATTCTACTGAGCTGTCTCCCTGGCCCTACAATCATCTGTTTGGATACATGGTTTAAGTAGCATCGTGTCAATGTATCTCAGTTTTAGAGACTAGCTTTCTTTTTCTACACAACAGAAAGCCTGAGAACTGTGTGCCACTAATAACAAGTTTCAATATCACTCCTAAATTTATATTCCACAAAGAAACCGTTTCTATTTTTTAATCATTTTTTTATAAAATGAAATACTTTTTGTCAGTACTTACTTAAATGTATTTATATTACATTAGAAACAGAAAGTATAATGTTTATTCTGATTACTTTTTTTACTGACAACAGAAATAAAAACCCTTGGTTCCTCAATATATTTAACTAGGAAGGTATTTAAATGTTCCTCAGAAGTGTGAGGAGAAAACTTGCATGCATGGGGCAGAGAGTTGCAGGAAATGACTCTGGCATGAGCAGTAGCATCTCAGGTGGTGTCTGAGGGACTCAGAGCGTGCCAAAAAGCCTCCAGGAAGAGCATATCTGCTCAGGAAGAGCACATGTGCACATCTCCGGCAGCCAAAGGAACACCGGCACAAGCAATAAGGACACGGCCTCCTTCGAGACCCAACTTCAGCCAGGTGAAGTAACTTGCTGCGTGCCCCCAGCTCAAAATAAAGCCCTTCTTTGCTCTGTGTTGTCTCCAGTTTTTCACCAAAAGGCTCAAAGCAACAGCACAAGGATGGTTCAGGAGTGGAGCTCTGAAGAAGGCCTCCAGCGCAGCTGCATTCAAAGCTCTGAGGACTGTGCAGCTTCTGATTCAGAACACTCTGAGCTCCAGAGGCCTTATGTCTCCGCAGCCTGCCCTGTACTGAGTGCATACTGAAGTAACTGCCGCGGTCACGTGGCAGAGGAGCCTCAGGTCTCTTCCAGTCACTGCCCTGACAGCTGCAAGCAGGTAGCACACCCATGTGATGATGGCTCTGATGGAGATTTTAGTATTCTAGAAGCAATTAACTCGGACATATTCCAATGTTGAAAAAGCATAGGCAGAATTTAAAATGTTTCTTTTACTGTGTGTCTTTCTTTCTTTCTTCTTTTACTTTATCTTTCTTTGATGTTGAGGAGGTTGATGGGAATCTTTCATAATACTGTGCTTTAAAGCTGGAAAAGACAATAGCAGTTATTTTTTTAAAATCTTGCATTTTATGGGCCAGCCATATGGTATATTAAAGAGGACAAAAGTCCTGAGTTTTAGCCTAAACTCTGCCAGTACGGGGTGCGCACCCTGGGCAAATCCACAACTTTTTACTCCCCAGTTTTCCAGGGAACAGGAATGAAGCCAGCTCTCCTGCCTTCCTGCCTTCCTGCCCAGGCTTCTCCGTCCTCCTTGGTCCTCTCTGGTGGCCTCCAGCCTCCTCCCCTGCTGCTTCACTGCATATCCTAGTCTGTGTCCCTGTGATGCCCAAAAATAACCCCTCATGTGCCTGAAGTAGCTCAGGAATTTATTTCTTCCCATTTCATAGCAGCAAAGATTCTGAGTTCCCAAAAGAGTGAATATAAACAGGCCACAGACTCTTCCCCACATCCTACCTTGTCCCTGTGACTCGCTGGGACATCAGCTGTGATCTTCGCAATTTAATTCCAATGTCTACAGATCCAAAGGGCTTCCTTAACTTTCCAGACTGGCGTTTCCTTGGATTATGGCCTGAGAGAGCACTATTCTTCAGAATATATGTCACAATTTGCTTTTAAAATGTGTGATCCAATTTAGATTTGTCCCTACTGCCACTCTGCTGCACTCACTATCCTGTCTAACTTAGAAAGTCAACAGATGTGGCAGGTTGGATCCTAAAGGGACTTGCTTATGACGCCAATAAATGAGTGCAATGAGCCCTCATTAAAAGGATACTGTGGAATGGAGGGCTGGATCCTACTTCTCACAAATACTTGAGAAACATTCATTGAGAACACAGTATAAGCCAAGGACTGACTAGGCACAGTGTATAACTTAGCTTCTTTAACTTTTGAAACAGCCCACTGAGGATAATCCACATCTTACTTTACAGACAAAGAAATGGAAGCCAATGAAAGCTCCAAGAAGTGAAATCCAACTCAGCGCCCAGCATAGGGGAAGGCTTTACAAAGGAGGGGACAGCAAGGAGACCCTTGCTTAGTTCTTTCCAAGTCCCTGGCAAAACTGAATTCAATGTTCGATCTTAACTGGCAATTTATCAATCTTAGTAAGGATCTACCATAAATAAAGTGGTCACACAATTGATATTTACCAAGACTACTAGTTGATTTTAGGGAAATCTCAGTAAGTGAGACATGGCCAGCCGGCATAAATGTAGGCTGTGCTGATTGGCCATGGAAGGAGTGAGGTTTTTCTCTTTGCCCACCCCTCTCCACCCCACCCAAATGTAGCTCCCTGGAAACCAAGTACAGGGCCTCAGCTGGCTCCTGCCAACCAGTCAGGGGCAGGTCGAGCTGCATCAGAGCCCCAAGAGGAGGATCTGCCGGTGACCCCTGACAAGACAAAGACAGCGTGATGCCTGCTCTTTCAGGGACAAGGTGACTGTGTGCTAATATGAAAGTCTCATTTATTTCCCTTCTGGACAAGAGGTCTGTGGGACCTCACACGTGAGCGCTGTTGTCATCTCCCCCTGCCTTAGTCATCTGAGTTGGAAGAGATTTGGTATTTGTCATATTGTTTTAAAGAATACATCTCTGTTTGAAAGCAAATTCCTTCTGATCAAAACAGCCTGGCCGTGAGTCCTCTCCCAGGCATCTTGTGATGCTGACCTCCGTGAGAATATTTGAAAACGAAAGATTTATTTAAAAGAAAATTGGAGCTTAAACTACAATCTCTCGTCTCACAAATACACTGTGTGTGTGTGCTTTTATGCTTTCATACATCTTTCAGGCACCGTTTTCCCATTGCACCACCCCCACCAGGCAAACCTGCCCCACAGCTCTGCAGGTGTCCCCTCTGCCGCTGCTCACAAAGCCCAGCTTGTTAATCAGCCCTGTCACGTGGCTTTTGACCCCCTTACCACCCGGCTTTCTCCACGTCTCTCCCAGCCAACCACCACCACTACTTCACACAGAAAACCCTGAACAGTTGTTCAAAAGAGCTATTATCTTAAAGATTCCTTAACAAGGCCTGGAACTTTCCAGTAAATCAGTCCAAGCTTTTGCTCCCCCTCCCCCTCCCTAGGCACAGTGCCCCTGTCCCCCACTGCTTGGTCACCGCAAAGCTCACTGACTCTGATACATGCTGTAACTAGCAGACATTCTAGGCTGTGTTCCTGCAGAAGCTAGCCACTTAGCCACCATGACCGGGTGCCTTCCCCTTCAGAACAGTCCTCTGACTAAGCCAGAACATCAGTAGTGAGACTGTACTGTGCTGTTTTGGAGTTTAAGCAGGGGATTTGGAAGACAAAGACTTCTCTTTTCTTGCATTTTCTATGCTTCATTATTGACAGGTCTGGCTGTGTAAGTCCTCCCCATTTCACTTAACCAAGAATATTAATTCAATGCATGATGATGACTGGGAGAAAGGTCATTTGCTAGTAAGAGCCACTGTTTGTGGAAGGCTCGGAAGCTGACATACGTGGGTGATCGAGGATCTATATTAACTAGACCTGCAGTTGAGAGGAGGGCACAAGTATCTGCAGTCCCAGATGACAGATTTTATCCTCTCCCCTTGTCAGCTCACCCCACCTCATCCCACTGCATGAGGAAATCAGATATCTATCTGCTGCCTGAATTCATGCTCTCCAAAACCTGGGGGAGAGACAAGATAAAGTCTTTTGTTTTTAACAATGTAGCACACCATGGAAAGAAATAAGAAACTGCCAGAACTGGTGGTGCATTCCTATGATCCAAGCTATGCAGGAGGCTGAGACAGGAGGAGCACAACTAACATGGGCAACTTAACAAGGCTCTATCTGAAAAAAGAAATTAAAAGAGCTAAGGATGTAGTTGAGTAGCAGAGAACACAGGTTTAGTCCTCATTACTAGGAAGGAAGGAAGGAGGAAGGAAAGAAGGAAAGGAATTTCTTCCTCAGAGTATGCTGTGTAAAAATGGGATTTTATTAGTGAAATACTCTATTGTCCAAAAGATTGTCTTGAGATCTTTTATGGACATATTTTCTGTGAGAATCCTAAGAAGAAAGGCATGGAATTAGAAAAGGCCACCCCAGGTCAAGGATGGATATTTTTAATAGAACTAGCAACAAATGACAAATGCTATATTCTGTTAGATAAACAGAAAGCGTTTTCCTTTTCTTGTCTGCCCCTGAACAACTCTCAGGAGTTGATTTAGAGCTTTGGCTTACCTTTGCCAGAGAAACATCCCATGTCCTGACATTTTCACACCCAGGTGTGATAGGTGACCATGCGGGCTCTGGACTGCTGACACCAAGGAGGAAAAGACCCAGCCGCTGCGGGGCTTGCTACAGTCTCCAGCCTGGTAAAATCCAACCCCCTTCTGCCTCTGGAAAGTGAACAGAAGGCGGCTTTCAGGGATGGGCCCTGGGACCACAGCAAAGCAGGCTGTCCTTATTCAGGGTTTATTAGGCAGAGATAGGCCAGCGCTATGATTTTACGGAATTATGGATTGATCTATTCACTACAGGGGCCCAGCAGTGGGTGGCTTTCAAAGGCCTATGGCTGATGAGATTGTCTAGACCTAGCTCACCTTTGAATAACAGTTCGCTTATGGAACAAAGATGAGCTCTCTTAAATTGTGAATATATGTGTGTGTGTGTGTGTGTGTGTGTGTGTAACCTCTGTAAATACACAGTTATATGGCATGAGTACATTCATACTATTTTACAACCATCATCACTATCCATCTCCAGAAATTTCTTTTATCTTCCCAAGCCACACAGCTCTTTGTCCATTAAATATGAACGCTCCAATCATGACTTTTATGGCTCGGGCAACCACTGTTCTTTTTTTCTGTCTATGAATTTGACTAAATACTTCATAGTCTATGTACCTCACAGAAGTGGAATTAGCATCTGTGCTTATTTCAGCTGTCATACTATCCTCAAGTTTCAGGCTCGCTTTGAACTCCCTGTTTAGCCCAGGCTGATCTCGAACTCACAACGATCCTCCTGTCTTAGCCTTCACAGTGCTGAGACTGCAGGCGTGTTGCTCCCATGCCCAGCTCTAAGGTTCATGCATTTTGTAGCATAGTCAGGATTTTCTTCCTTTTTAAGACTGACATTCTTCTTTTATAGGCAACTTTACTGAGATAGAATTCAACACAAATGTCCAACCATCTTAAGTGTATAGCTTCATTAATTTTTGGTAAATTTGTCAAGTTTTTCACAGTCACAATTTGGTTTTAGAACATTCTCATCTCAACAAGAACCCTCAAGCCTATCTACAGTTAATCCTCTTTCCCATATTCACTTCAGACACTTAGGGAGCCACTACCAATCTACTTTCTAGCTCTATCGATTTGCCTTTCTGGGTGTTTCATATAAACAAAATAACAAATTTTATGTCTGGCATTTTTTGCTTAGCGTCAGGTTGTTAAAGATTATTGATATTTTAACCAACATCAGTATCTCATTCTTCCCTATTACTGAATAGTGCTCCTGTGCTCTGAGCTTAGCATGCATTACTTATTCATTCTTCGACTTGAGGACTTTTGAGCTATTTCTACTATGGTTATCATTAGTAATGCTGAACAGGAATCTGTGTATACGTCATTGAATAAGCATACACATCTAGGATTGCTGGGTCCTATAACAAATTTATGTCATTGCCAAATTATTTATTAGGTGTCTGTATTATGAGGGATTGAAGGTAACTGAGCAATCCATCCAGTGGGTTCATGGCTCACTTTGTGATGTTTTCTAAACATGCAGTAATCTAGTTCTTTCTGACACTGACCCCAGCCCACAGAAAGCCACAGTGGGAGTCCTAAATCAATTCCTCTAATACTTCCCATTTTTCTATCCTTCACTCAGCAAAAGCCAAACAACCTGGCTCAGAAAAAATGGTGTTAGGAGATTCCTAAGAGATCTTAGGTAACACAATCTAGGGCCCTGCGGGTCAGGGAGGATTCCTTCTAGATGGCTTTTAATGTCCTCTTCAGCCACTCCCATCTCTGGAAGGTAGAAGGACCCACAGGGGTCCCTGATGGCTCTGATTTGTTCCCATTCAATCCATCTGAGGGGAGATCTAGGGTTCCCACCTGAATGAATACCTGCCAGTTGTTAAGGAACGAGACTCCAAACCAGAGAAAGAGGCATAGAAGGAAACCATTCTCTTTGTAGGAGAGAGAAAATGAAGGGCAGTGTGACCTTCCTACTATGGGGGGCGGTCTGGCTTTAGGTCCTTTGTAGGCATTAATTAGCATGGCTCCTGTGTGTTACATTCTTAGGAGCTGACTTTTTTTATTTGAAAAACACTTAATTTCTAACTAAGAGCAGTAATGTGTATCACTCAGTGCAATATTTTCATTTTAGTAACTTGGGCTACTCTACAAAGTGCCCCAAACTACGTGGCTTAAAACAGTGGAAATGTATTATCATAGAAGTCTGGAGATTAGAGGCCTGACACCAAGGAGTGAGTAGGGCCAGGCTCTGGCTGATGGCTCTAGGGGAGAACTCTTCCTCTTCTCCTGCCTTCCGGCATTTCCAGGCAATCCCAGGCTCAACGGCATCGCACTGTCCAGTCTGTGGCCATGATCCTTTCTCTGCATGCGTCTTCTCAGCTCTACTCTGCCTGCATCAGTCTGTCAAGGCTTCCCTGTTGTAGGTGGACACAGGCTGTACCAGAGTAGAGCTCACCCTGACGACTCCATTTCAGCTTCAGTAGTTCTGCCAAGCTTCTAATTCCCAGTAATGCCACATTCTGAGTACCAAGAGTCAGGATTTCAGCCTATCCTCTTTGGCAGGAGGGGCACAGTTCACACCATAACAGCAATCTCATTTAACAAAATTTAACAGTGTGCCTCACTGAATGCATATACAATGCTAATTACACATGAAAGGTATAAATGTATTTTGCTGATCTAAGCTCCGTAGTGTTGGACACAAAGAATGATGTTAAGGACCTTGAACCTTTGACACTCAGTTTGGCTTGAAAGTTTGATACCCTATAGTTATTATTTAAATAATGCCTTATATTTGGGGCAGAAAAAGAAAACATTTGGTGCTGAGAATATACTGTAAATTATTTGCAATGTTTTATTCTGTGTCATGCCACCTGGACACGAGTTGGGGAGACTGAGATACTGGGTTTTTTATTTTTAACTTTTGGCAGGCTGAGGATATTAAAGCTAGGGACTTGTAGTTATTCAGACACTACCACTGAATTAGATTGCCCCTGCCTTGCAATGCAACATAATAGTTTTGTTTTACTTGGCTGTTATTTTTTGTTTGTGGGTGTTTGCTCCTTTGTTTTTGAGACAAGATCTTACTGTGTCACCTAGGCTGGCCTCCAACGCCTGGGCTGAAGTGATCCTCTTGCCTCAGCTTCGTGAGTAGCTGAGAGTAAAAGCCACAACCCACCTTATGCAACTCAGGTTAAAGTTCTTTCTAAAAAAAGCAGGACACAGGGAAGGGCTGCTGTTATCACAGGATAGGAATCAGCTGATAAGTGACTTGACTTCCACAACTCGGAAAAGGAAGACACAAGTTAGAGCTGGCAGGTGCAAGAGCTGATTAACGCCCTGGGAGGAAAGATGCTGAGGAGCACAGTACTGCCTGTCAGACCAGCCTGAGCAGCCCCAGATGCTGCCCTCTAGCAGCTAGGGGACCCAGAAGGGTGCTTCCTATAACATCCTCAGATCTTTTCTCCATCCCTCCTTACCAAGTCCAAATGTGTCCCCTGATAGTTTGGGAAGCTCAAAAGCCACAAGGGTCCAATTCTTAGGACAGCCCCTGCATGCAGATGCCCTAATCTGTCTCAGGTCGGCAGTCATCTCCTCCTCTCTAGCCCCAGAGGATCCTTTTCTCTATTTGTATCTATAAGGAGGCAGCTGTGTCCTTCCACTGGATTTATTTCTCCCGAGGGGTCTTTTGCATCCTCCTGCTGCCACAAGCAAAAGGAAGGCTTAAACTTGTCTCAAACCTCATGAAGTTAACAGAAGCCTAGAAGTCCCTTGATAGCACCTCTTCTGCACTTGTGGCCAACAGACAATTCAAAAGACTTCTTTGCACATTGCTCTGGATTCTCAAGGTGAGGAAGACAAGGGGACATCCTTCTTGACAATATTTCTCCTATCTCTGTCATTTGTCTTACGGCTTCAAACAGTTTTGATGGTTACCACACAGTATCAACCCAAGAGTCCACAGGCTAAGTCGTCTGACTTTTTGCTCATAGCAATGATCAAAATCCATCTTCCCAGTAGTTTTGAGGGACTGAGATTCTACTGGGCATCTTTGATTTCTGTTTCTCCTTCAGTAATAGGCGCTACCTCAGGATTTTTGTGATGTTTAAATGGAGAAGTCACATAAAGCCCTTAGGATCCAGAGTAAGCAAATCACCTGATACAGGCGAGATTATTCCTTCATGTAAGCTAGGAAACATATTACATATTACAGTGTCCTGCGAATCACTGCAGATTCTCCTTCTTAATGTCTCACCACCCACGCACCACCCCTTCATTTTGTTCTCCTGGCCATCTACCCTGCCAATACCCACTGCTTCTCATCTGGACCAGACACAAAAAGTTCAAAGCAGTGACAAGGAAGCTTGTCAAGGCGATACACACAGCCCACTGCAGCACACAGGTCACAGGTTCACTGTCTCCGTCCTACAGCATCTCCTGTCTAATCTTTTTCCACCTTTCTAGTACATCTGGGATACAAGATTCAGGCGGGGATAATATTGAACCAGCATGGATGGAGCCATCCAGCTGCTCAACACTGTCTGTGCTTTCCCTGTGGCTCACCTGGAAAGCAAACCCTTCCAGCACACCTTTCATTTCCAGACTTTCTTCTATAACAAGCCAGGCTGCAGAGGGGACAGACTTTGTGAAAAAGTGTTCTGCCTCCCACATCCATTCCTTTGTGAATACCATCCTCTCAGGCTGGAAAGTCCCTGCTGTCCACAAACAGTAATCACTCTCATTCCGTAAAGTTCCCTGGCTCCATGGAATGATTCGTGTTCTTCTGCTTTGAACCTCCTTTGTCCTCGACTCCTTTTCCACTCATAGAGCTACACTGTGTCTCTTCCCCATCCACCTTTGCTTTCCTACAGAACCTTATCTGGAGTTTCATAAGGAGAAGCCACTCAATAAATTGAATACTTTTCTTCTTTTAAGGTAAGAGACACCTCTCTATTATATGAGAGTCATTTCTGCTGGAGAAACATAATGAATGAATTTTCTTCAGCCCCATCTTTATGCTGTCTGATTCCCCTCAGATACCCCTGCTTGCATTTTTGCAAGATGATTTAATAAAGTGCATTTCCTAATTCTGTCTTTTTGCTGTTCTCCTTCCAAACTTAGCCTCAACCTAACTCACTCCAAAGCACTACCTGCCCTAATAGCTTGTCCTAATCTCCTAAATTGTAACAGTTCTCTTGTACCGAATGATGCTCTTGGATTAAACCACTGAAGTTGCTGCTTAAAGATCTGGTCTGCAGGGCCAGCCAAATAGCTCAGTGGATTAAAAGGCCTGCAAGCAGGCACAGGGACCAGGGGTTCAATCCTTGGGCCTGCTGGCTGGCCCCGCCCCCAGGCTTTCTGAGACAACAATTGAGACTGGGTGAGACAACAATTGAGACTGGGTGTGGTGGTACGCACCTGTAATCCCAGCTCTTGGGGGGAGGTTGTAAATAGGAGGATCACTGTGAGTTAGATCTAGCAGTAAGACCCTGAACACCCTGTAGACCCTTCCCTAAAATACAAAAAAAAAAAAAAAAATCTGGTCTGTGTTAGAGTTGAAGTCTGCCAGTTAAAAATGTCATGAAAAAGTAGAGCGGTAGTTAGAAGCAGATTATTGTGTACACACAAATTGTACTGCACCGCAGGGTGCATTTTGGAAGTCCGTTTGGAATTGTTTGTGACCTGCATGAGCTGACAATAGCTTGGCAGAGCGTACAACATACTTCAGTCAATGGTAGAGCACTGCATGAAAGGGTGGGGTATTTTATGTGAAGCTCAGCAACTCTTTTGATGTAGTTTTTGATTAGGCAAGAGGATGCCATCTTCCTCGCCTGGTAGCTGGCAGAAAAGAGGCACACTACATGCAGCAGTACAGTATGATGCATCAATTTCGTGGAGCAGCAACAAAAGGTTTCCTTTGCAGAAACAGTGAATTAACTCTTTCATTGCCATCGCTGGGCCACAGAACCAGCATTATTTTCACACTGCAGCCTTTGCTTCCTTTAACTGCTTTTTAGCCTTTTGGTTTACTAAGGATGCAGTAAGCAAGCAGAAGAAAGTCAAGTGTGGGAAGTGGCTGCCTGGGTTTGGCCTTCCCTTACCTGTGACATCCCACTACCGACAGTCACAGGAAGTGCTTAACTATCTAGCTTGAATGCTGGGAACCATGAGCTTCTCAGAAGCCTGGAAAAAGGTGCCAATGTGTCTACACTGCACAGGCCTGCAGCTTGCTTTGAAACTTCTCTGATGCAGGCCGCTTTATCAATACCTCCTCTCTGGGGTCTTGATGAATGAGTGAAGCATATCCTGCCGGAGTCTAGCCAGAGTTATCTTTACACTGGCTTAGTTCCCCTTTTCTTAGGAAGACACATAGGCTTGGCTGACCATTGGCTCTTGAAGACATCAACAGAACAAAGCTGGCTATCAGTGAGCCTGACAGCTCTTGGTTCCAATTACTCCTTTTTTGGCTGAGAGACCCTGGTAAACACTGCTGCCCTCAGAACCTCAGTTTTCTTCTCCATCAAATGGA
>PVKA01000759.1:76208-133506 GCA_004027165.1 Ctenomys sociabilis | reverse complement strand
GTTCACTACATACCACTATGTTTCAAAGATAGGGTCTTTGTTAGAAAAAGATGCTATCAGAACACTTGCCAGATTAGCACAAATTCATTATCATTTAGTATCCAACCAGAGTTCATACTTCTGTTAAAGCCTGGACTTTACCAGCTTTGATCTAGGATCCCTAACACAGTGACATCCTCAGTGGTTAGGTCTGTCTATGTATACTGCAGGTGACTTTTCGAAAGGCCCAGTTATGGAAAGGGTACATGGACCAGGCCTGCTGGAGTCTGCTGCTGCCTCTGGACATGGCTCAGAGGCCGTATGTCTGAGATATTTTGAGCCTCATTTGCTCCATGGTGACCTCTCTCCATGTCCTAGATTTCCCCTATCGGTGTGGTAGTAGTCCAGGAAGGGTGTGTGAGCCTGTGTGGAAACAAAGGTCAGCTTTGAATCAGGGAGGCTTAATGAAGAGAAGCATTTCCTGCAGTTGCCTTGAGCTCCCTGTCCCTTTCAGGGCTGCTGCTCTGCCCCTGACCAGTCACACCCATTCACCAAGGCATCATTGGCTCCATTGGCCTTCACCTATGTAAACCAGGGTCTCTCCGGACTCAGCATTCTGTGGGGAGGATGACGCATATGGGCTCTCCTTGTAAGCTGCTTCTGAAAGTGGGGACAATGAGGACTCTAGAAGGGCAGAGGGGTAGTGACTAGAGGTGGCAGTGACCAGTCCATGTCTCTGCCTCGTAACTCAATTAGTCCAGCTGCACAGGAAGACGAGAACTGAGGTCATCGTTGGTAACTGGGAGAAAGGGCAGCTCTTCCCCATGCTCTGAAGAGCCCGGAAAGGAAAAAAGGAAGCCCTGATCTAACTCAGAAATCACTTCTCAGCCTCCTGCCCTGGCCCTGCCAGTCACCCTCGGGGCTTTAAAAATCACCATGGCATTCTATAAGAATGCCCTGTAGGAAACAAAGTTAAACAAACCTAAAACTATTGTTTAAGTCTGAAGAACAGTTGTTTTATTGGATACTTGTGAAAGAGAAGGCAATGTTTTCTTTTTTCTTCCTGCTTCCCAGACTTGAGCCCAAAACATTATAAACCCTGAAGGGTAGGGGCTGAGAGGAGCACAGGTCAGGGTCTGGGAAGACAAATGCCCTGTGCGTGCTGCAGCCCTAATCCCAGGCTATGGGGAGGCCAGAGGCGACGTGTGAAGAGCTCACCCTGGGCCACCTCCTGGGAACAGGGCTGCACTATTGACAGTATCTCAACACTTGGTTCTTTTTGTCTCTTCCTTTTTTCCTTGGACAAAGCCTAATATAAGTCTTTTAACTTTAGCAGGTCATTTGGAGACGAGCCCATGGCAAGCTCCCCCTCCCAAAGCAGGAAGACGTGCCCATAGTTTACCTGGGCAGCTTCCGTGGCATCCAGAAAACTGCTGGTCCCTCTGTCTGTAAGGATGGCAGCTCTCACTGTCCACCTGCCTATGCCATGGTTGGTCTGCACAGCCTGCAGGCTCAGGGGGAAAGGAACATGGCCTTCCACCCCGTGAGCTTTCCAGATGACAAGGCTGCGCAGGAAGGGAAGCCCACATTTCCCTGCCAAGAGCTGTCCTCTACACAGGAGAGCTTCCGCCAGAAGCTGGCTGCCTTTGCTGGAATGACATCTGGCTATCCCCAAGGCCCTAGGCCCTGCCCTTCTCCCCAGCCCTTGCAGGAGTCCCTGCCCTCAGAAGATGAAAGTGATCAAAGGTGCTCCCCATCTGGGGACAGTGAAGGTGGTGAATACTGCTCCATCCTGGACTGCTGCCCCAGGAACCCAGTGACCAATGACACCACACATGCTGAGAGCTCCCAGGGCAGATGTGGAGGGGGCAGCTCCTCCCCAATGTGCTGGGAGCAAGGAATATGTGCTGGGCCCCCAGAGGAGGGGAAGCAGACTCCAAGCTCTCCCAGGGACTGCTGTGGCCAGGGCCCCTCAGCAAACCCACCCCACTTGGGGCCCAAGAAGCTGTCCCTCAACTCTGAGGCTGCCAGTTCTTCGGATGGCCTGTCCTGTGGCAGTGGCAGCAGCGGGGCCAGCAGCCCCTTCATCCCCCACCTTGAGAGTGAGTACTGTTCCCTCATGAAGGAAACTGTGCTGCCAGGGAAGCAGCAGGACTCTGCGTGCCATGTGGTTACCTCTGGCAGGTGCCCAGACTCTCAGCCCCAAACCTACCCCAGGGAGGCCACACCGCCTGAGCCCATCTATGCAGAGAGCACCAAGAGAAAGAAGGCAGTTCCAGTTCCATCCAGGGCACAGGCCAAGGCTGAGCAGGCAGTTGCTGCTCAGGGCCAGGTGCGGACAGGTGACGCCAAGGCTCAGAAAGTGCCATATGTCTGGAGCCGGGACAGAGAAAGCTCAGATATGGCTCCCCAGGTATCGGCCACCATCACAGTTATGGCCACGCACCCAGAGGAGGACCACCGGACCATCTACTTGAGCAGCCCAGACTCTGCAGTGGGTGTGCAGTGGCCACAGGGGTCCGTGGGCCAGGACTTAGAGGCTGGCAAGGAGGGGACTACAGCTGGGCAGGGGCCAAGCTCCAAGGAAAGCCATCCCCAGCATAGGTCTGAAAACGCACCCCAGACAAGGCCTGCCATTCCCCCCAAGCTGTCCAAGAGCAGCCTTGGTGGGTTACCAGTGTCACCATCTGCATCCCCACTGACTGACCCCAGCGAGGGGAGCCCAGACAGCAGGGGACCCCAGTCTTCCTCCAGAGCTTTGACTGACCCCGTTTCTTCCTGCCGGACCAGTGAGCTTGCCAGATGCCCTCCTCCTGCTACCTCTGCCTCAGCCTTGGAGCAGAGGCGGCCCAGGTACCAGATGGGTGCTTGGAGTCGCCAGTGCCGGATTGAGGAAGAGGAGGAGGTGGAGCCGGAATTGTTGAGTCAAAGCTGGGGAAGAGAGATGGATAATTGCGCAGTGGACCACTCAAACTCTTCTACCTGGCACCGTCTGCACCCCACTGACAGTTCCTCTGGACAGAACAGCAAAGCTGGGATGGGGATGAGCAAATCAGCCTCTTTTGCCTTTGAGTTCCCCAAGGACAGAAGCCGGACAGAGGCGTTCTCCCCTCCTCCCCCACCTCCAAAGTCCAGGTGAGTACCAGGGTCTGTGTGGGAGGGCGTGCCCTGGCTCTGAAGAACGCCTGGCTGCAGGAATAGTGCCTTTTGTGGAAACCTTTGCCTTTGCTGCCTCTGGAAGACTCTCAGGCCCAGGCTGGAGTCCTGTCTAAAGGCTGCTGTAGCTATTTTAGAATTACGCACATCCCCAGTGTGGCCTGAGCAGGAAATGTTGCTGGTGGTTGTGCTCAGTAAACAAACCTTTAAGGACTCTCTGCTCACACTGGATATCTGCAATGAATCTGCAGCCCGGGGCTAGAGATGCACTTTTGATGAAGCTATTTTTTGGGGGGTGTGGGGAACCGGGAATTGAATTCAGGCCCTTGCGCTTGCCAGGGAAGCACTTATTCCACTGAGCCATCTCCCTGGTCCTGGAGATGCAGTTTTAATGGAAGAGCCAGTCCTATGTATGGCTAAGGCCAAAACAAAAAAAAAAAAAAAAAAAAAAAAAGAAAGAAAGGAGAACTGTGCTGCCACTTTGTTGTGCTTGTGCTCATATTTTTGTAACCCAATACTCCTGTGGGCTTTTTGAAGGACACGCTGAAATTTTTGTTTAAACATTCAAATGAGATCTAAAAGAGGTTATAGAGATTTGGGAGGCAAAACCGACAAAGCCCAGTGTAAGCTTAATAAACCTGACCATGATGCTGGCTGGGCCCTGGGGCTAAAATTAGAAAACAAGAAGCTGCTCAAGGTTGGTAGCTCTCAGAGGTGATTTTTTTTTTAAAGGAAAAAACAAAAGTGTAGTTTCATGTTAACCTGTTGAAACTCACAGCTTTCTCCACTGCCTCACTACTACCCTGCCTTCAAAGGCTCCAGAAAAATAAATGCCTTTCTTACACTATTGAGCTGTACATAGAATTTAAATTCTGGAAAAAAGTCTAGTGAAAATAAAACTGGTTTTTATCAGGCAAAGGAGAAACCTGCTTTTTTAATGACAGCTTTCGGAACAGACTTTCTGTAGTAGTGTTGTGGCTAGCGCTCTGCCTAGCGGATGTGCCCCTAAGTTGATGTCAGAACAAGGGAAGCGAGCACAGAGACAGGCAGCTGGGACACTGGACTTTGAACATCAAGGAGGCTCAGACTGTGACGTGATCTAGCGCGCTTGTTCCCCTGGCTGGGACTCTGTTCTGGGGTTGCACCGGCTGCCCACCGTGCGGACATCGTCCGGACCCTCAGATGTGCCAAGGCCCTCTTTGGTTCTTTGACTCCGGTCTGAACTCTGCGAATGAATGAGTGATTCAGCAGCCTGGATGGACTCGTTTATATGGTAGTTACTGTGGGCCAGGCATGCATTTAAGGATGTTAGACATAATAACTCACTGAAGTTTTCAGAACAACCCCGGCAGGGAAGAATTAGCAGCTCCAATCCACAGATGAGAAAAGAGAGATAAGGCACTACAGTAGCCCATGTAATTGACAGCTGTCCCTGGCCACCCAGCCCCAAGCATGTGCTCCTGAACAGACTGTGTGCATCTGCAGGCTTTGTCACAGAGCAGCATGAAGCACTGGCATTCTAGCCGTGTGCCTTTTGTCGTGCGTGGTTACTGGAAAGCACCAGCCATGGTGCCAGTCCACCAAGCTGTCACTCTGACATCTCAGGCTGTGTGACGCTGAGCAAACCATGCACTGTCACTGAGTCTCCAGGTTCCTCTTCTCTAAAATGGGATGATAATAACACGTGTAACGCCCTCTTTCTGAAATGATTTGGACAGCAAAATCCAGTGAGGGTGTTAGTTATGTAGGCAAAAGCCTCCCTGCCTTGTTAACTGTGGCATGGGCACCTATTCATTATGATAGGAACTGGCCCAGCCCTGCCTGGCCCTGTCCCTGGAAACACCACCTGACCCTTGGAGAAGTAACTAAAACTTTCTCAGTAGAGAATTGTGAAACCTGGAAAAAGCCTGGTAGCCATAGCAACGTAACTCAGGAGGGGTTCTAATTAGCATCTGGGGTGAAATCAGAGTTTCTCTTCCAGTGTACTATGATAAAATGCTTGGATTGTATATAGCGTAAATTAGGCGGGAATGTGAGCAGTCCTGGGTTCCACCTCCTAAAGAATAGAGCAAAAAAACAAAGAAGTTCTTATTTTCAGAGAATTTAAATAAAAAAATAAATTTAAGGGAACATTAAAAGGAAAGAGGTAGCTCATACTAGTTAAAATAAGTGAAACTCGTTTTTTCACAGAAGCATTTTCGTACTGTAAGCACTACTGACTTTATCTTGAGTCTTCACATTTCCCATGTGAGAAGGTAACAGGGAAGGCTTGGAACCCAGTACTCTGGAGTTGGGTCCTCTCTGGAGAAGATGCCAGGAACTTCAAAGTCCTCGAATACAGCAGGTCAGGCTGAGGAATAAGCAAATCATTGTGTTAGTGAGAACACAGAGCACATTTGGTCCAGAATAAGTACTATATGTACCCTGGTATGATGGCAGGCTAATGTCCAAGAGAAAAATGTTCAGATCTTTCAGCAACATAGAGGGATAAGCTGATTTCTTCTCATGGCTGCATCTGTTACATGGGTCCTATTTCTAAGGACTGGAGGCTTCCTGGTGCTTAGAACTCTAGAGAGTGGTTGCTTTGCACAGCACAGTGTAAATGGCTGCCTTCACAGCGTGGAGAGACAGAGCCACCTGCTTTCTTGGGCCATCAAGGAAGAATATAATAATTTCCTGGCTTGCCTATCTTCCTGTTTTACAAAACTGACTTGGACTTGATTTTTCTGTGGTTCTCCTGTTTGAATATTAGGCAGTGTGACTCTGAAAAAACCATGCTTTTCTGTTTGAGATAATACCCTGGGCAAACTACCATGTGTGTTCTGTGATGGATGTCCTACATGATAAAGACTGCTTGCTTGCTTAATGTGCTGATGGGCTCTTTTTGGAAATGCTGAGATGTGCACCCCCCAGAGTCTGGACTCTTCCTTGCCTGGGAACCCTTTTCCACCTACAAACTCACATGAGCTTAGAATGAGGAACATCAGTGAATTTCTAGGTCTCTTTGCCCCAGTTTAGCCTGGGATCAGTCCCGAAGTGAGCATTGGCAAACATTTGCTTAGGAAATGAAAAACTGCAGACAATAAGCATGGATTTTTAGTATAAACAGCACCTTCAAGATGTAAAGCAGCCTAATGAGAGCCCCAGGGTCTGCGGGAAATTAAGACACAAAAGAATTCACTTTCTTTCCACCTTTTATTTCTTTGCAGTTGCAAGCCTATTTTGAAAAGACTTAAGGCTTTTGAGGGACAAGGTCAGTTGAAGGAGCTTCATCTGCCTAGGGCAAGCAAGTGTGTCAAAGAAAGCTGACTTGAGATGGTAGGCCTGAGGTTTGAGGCCGAGGGAGCATGACCCCTGGTTAAGAAGGAAGTTGGCTGTGTGTGGTTTCAGTTTCTAAGCATTCTGGGCCCAGGTGAGACTAATCAAAAGCAAAGTTTCTCCAAAGCAAATGAGAGATGTTTTTCTTTAATGTTCACACTCAGGGCAATTATAACTCTAAGCCACTCCCTGGTGAATTCTTCTCTTCCTCTTAGGGATGCCTGGGAGCACAGCCCAAGTTTCTTCCCTGGGCTTTTGCTTGTCTCTCAGGTGCCTGCCTTCCTATGTTCTTAGAGACAGGTAGATGCAATGTCATAACTAGAGGTCTTTTGGGTCACAGGAGCAGCCGCTTTTCTCAGAGGAGAACTGAAGTAACTGCATTGTGTGGTCTCTTCTATAACATGTTTTCTCTGCATGTGGCTGGTGATAGGAATAGAAAGAGTGAGATGGTCATTTATCACTAGACTCCTTATCTGATTAGAGTTTCCAATGCTTTCCACTGAAGTGAATTACAGGGGGTACCGGGTTAGTAGGAAATCCCTGACTCCATGCTTCCTGAGCTTATCTGTGTGGTATTTTGAAAATCACAGTTTGTATTAGAAAACACTGTATTTAAAGAATCTTCTCTATGTTTAGCCCTGTAGACTAAATTTAAATAAGCAGGCTGGAAGCAGAGCTGGTCAGAGAGAATAAATAGAGGGTATACTCTGGTGGTAGAAATTACCCCTCCTTTTGATAGTTTGGCAAATAGAACAAAGTGCAGAAATCAACGGTGTAGGTTTGTATGTTGTGCTACATAGCAGAGTCCTGTTAATGACTGGCTCACTCCCAGGAGTTTGTGGATAGTATATGTGTGAAAACACAGGACAAGAGCTGGCCAGATAGCTTAGTGGACTACAGTGCCTGCTTAGGCAGAGAGTAGAGGCTGGGGTTCGATCCCTGGCTGATAATAGGAGAATCACTATGAGTCCAATCTTTGTAGTGAGACCCTGTAGACCCTATACTAAATACAAAAAGAAAAAGGAAAAGAAAAGAAAACACAGGACAGCTCCAATGCCATCAATCAGAATTGATTTCTATTTTCCTGCTATATTTTTTAAAATTTCTGATTTGATAGTACCATATGTAAAACTTTGAAAGTCTTCTTACTTTGAATATACATCCTTGACTAAGGGTAGGTTTAGAGATTCTTCATCACACACTTAACCCCGTGTGTGTGTGTGTGTGTGTGTGTGCGCGCGCGCGCGTGCGCGCATGCATGTGTATTTTACTTTGCTTTATGCATGCCAGTTAAAGACTTTGTCACTGAGTTATGGCTCCAACATTAATTGCTTACTATTTTGGAAGCTCTCTGTGAGATGCTTAGAAACCCAGTTGCTGGGGTTCTAGCCCTCAAGGATTCTAAGCATTGAGTTGGTATGAGAATCCATAATCAGCAAGTGTGCAGTATGGCAGCCAAAGTTTTCCCTCTGCTTTGATTGCCTTGGAAAGGACGCATTCATAGCATCTGGATTCCTACCACATTCCATGTTCCTTCCAGCAACACAAAAGTAAGCTCATCATGCTGCCCAGCCTTAGTCATGGTTCTCTATTTTGCCAAGATTACTACAGAATTGTAAATAACGACTTATATTAAAAAAATAATAGCCAGGTGCTCCTTGAAGATAAAGGGCAAGTTCAACCATCTATAACTCCACGAAGACTAGCTTGATGTCTGGTTCATAGTAGACACTCAAATATTTATTCCATTGTCAGTAGCAAGTGGAGGCTGTGCCCTATTTATTTCATTTGCCAGAAAAGCACCTAATTTCATGCTTGGCAAACAACAGGTGCCCAAGAAATACTGGAAAAAAGGAAGCAAGAAGCTTTGAATATGCAATGTCCATGTGATATCAGGTTTTCTGGCTGTCCCAGCACTCTGTTCATGTCTTTATTTTGACAGATAACACAGTGTGTCTTGTACTACATTAAAACAGCTTTGCGTTTTCATGTCTTCAAGTAACTGTAAAGGCCCAGGAATTCAGGCACAGATCTCACGCATTCTTCATTGATTTCTCCATAGCATGCTTTAGCATAAAATCAGATACATGGTAGGGATTCACTGTAGAGTTGAAAACTTATTTTTAAAAGGCCATGAAGCACTATTGATTACACAGTTCTTGGCTTGGTTTTTCACTGGATACCCATTATAATTCTGTGGCGCTCTGTGCTCCATAAGGCATCATCATCTTGAGTGAAAGAAGCTGAGGTTAATAATTGTTAAATCTTCAAGGTGGGCAAACACCACGTGGAGACAGGACATCCTCTCATGAATTAGTCACTGCCCAATGATTGCACATTTCACTTTTGCAACTGGATTGTGTTTTTTTTTTTTTTTTTAATTGAGCAGGTATGGGAGCCAGCCCTCTCTTGCCACAAGAATGTTCCTTTCAGGTAATAATCATCTAAAGACTTTTTTTTTCACCAGTGAGTTGCAAGGAATTCTAGGGTGTGGTTTGCTTCTTTGAAAACAGATTTTTTTCATGATTCTAAAGGGGGGTTGGAAAACACAGCTTGAGCTATCTGATTGATTCCCTTTCTGTCCATCATGCAATCAAAAAGGCTTTGTTCCTAGGATGGTCCACTCACTGTGTGTGTGTGGAAATTACCAACTAGTGAGACATATTCTCAGTGCCCAAGAAATGTTTTGTTGTTCAGAGTTTGTTTCAGTTAACAACTGGGTTCCTTCTATCAGAACTGATGGATCAACTACAGAGAGCATGTGGTGTGCTTTTCTGCAGCTATAAATTTCAGAGATTGAAAGTCAGCATCTTCATCTCTTTTTAAATGGCTCATTATTTCTTTCTGCTGACTTTTGATCTGATCCCTAAAAGTACTGAGTGTTAAAGATGAGTGTGGTGGTACATGCCAGTGGTCCCCATACTAGGGAGGCTGAGGCAAGAAGATCCCTGTGAGTTCAAGGTGACCTGGACTATATGGTGTGACTCTGTCTCAAAAAAAAAGAGTTGGATGTTAAGCGAGTTTATACTATTTCCTTATAACTTTGTAAAATTGTCTGCTTTAATTAGTGGTGTCCAGTGCTCTGGATAGTAAGCTCTGTGTTTCTCAACAGTTGCTCTTTGTTGTTGACAAGGGATACTTTCAGGTTGAAGGCTACTTTTAAAATATCCTTCCCATTTTGCTTTCCAGTTAATTTTGGTATCTGTCATTGTCAAATAATCCCCGACTTGATGGTGGGTTGGCTCTTACTCACTTCATACAGGATTATACATGGGCTGTAATCCTGTGTGAAATGTATCAAATAACTGGTGGTTGTAGCACCCGGCATCTCTGAGCTGTGAGCAGGCCCTTCAGAGCTATCCCTGCCCTTTGGGTGCTCCGTGGCAGAAAAATTAATTGGAATAAAAACACAGTGAATAGCTGTAAGAATTTTTTTAAACAAATGGACACATTAACAAGTGAAATGAGCTTGCAGTTCAGAGTTGTTTCAGTTAACAATTGGGTTCCTTCTATCACAACTGATGGAAACTAAAGAAAGAAGAGTCTGAAATTTTCAAATCCATCAGGAAAGGAGCATCAACCTTAGCCAGTTAATCTAAATTTTCAACATGAATGAATTACAGCACCTACAGCAGTAGATCAATCCACCCCCTAGAGGAATGTGCTATTAGGACGTCGGCCCAGCTGGAGCTAGGTCATTCGCAGAGCACCTCTAAGGGTATAGCTCCTGTGAGCATTTTCTGGCCTGTTTTTTCATTCCAGCCCCGCTGAATCAAGTAGCTTTGTTCCACTACAAACTTCTGTGATGCTCCTGCTTTGGAGCCAGCAGATCTCTGAAACCGTTAGTCAAACTGAGTGTCTCCTCCTTTTTTTTTTTTTTTTCGTTTTTGTGACCAGCTCAGCCCACCGCAGGGGCAGGGCTGGCGCAGCATGTGTTGCCAAGGATCAAACTGCGATCCCTGCAAGCTTTGCCTAAGCCTGCCTAAGCAGGGCTTTAGACCATCTGAGCTATCTCACCAGCCTATGAATGTGTATTTGAGCATCTTGCTCCATAAACTATAAAGCTGACCAGCACATTTGATATGTGAACATCACATAAATTTTTTTTTTTCTGGGGCTCTGCGAAGGAAGCCACCCTGTAAGAGAGTTTGCCACAAACAGCTCTGAAGGTTGTGCAGGGGTAGCGGGCAAGCCACCCTTAAAATCTAAAGTTTACCACCTAAAAGATGAACTATCTGGTAGCCAATACATGTTTCCTATATTAACATAGGAATTCAAGAATTCCCTTGCTTTTAGGACAGCATCTGTGGTCTGTGTAGCTCAGTGGCTTCAATGTGGCTTTGTAGGTGTAATCATCTTTGATTAAGGCCTCAAACTTCATACTAGAATGTCATGACTTGTTATTTCTCTGTGAATGATCATGAATAATCCATAAATCTTAACTTCTTTGGAACACTGAGCTATAGGAAAGAATAGTTCCTATTAAGTTCATGTTTTCATTCTTTAATGTATAATTTTCTCATGCAGGCATAATCTTACTTGTCAGTCCTTAAATCTTGTTAAGCAATGTATGTTCACTTAGCCTTCTCTCTTGCACTTGCACTTGTTATAACGATTTTCTATGTCCAGGGTTGGTGGTGAGGTAGTGGGTACAAGAATTGTGTCTGAATGAATATTTTGAAGGATTAAACACAGTGAGTTTAAATTGAGAAAAATAACAAAACCATTATTTTCATAACACATCATACCTATGGTTTTTCTCTACTTTCCTGCCTGCTGAGCACCTAATGAGTCAACTAAGGATGAGCATGTCTCTAGAAGGTAGTACAAGAAAACTAGAGCCCATATGGCTGTGGTGTCCAACTTACACGCTAAGCTTTTTCTCTAAGTGTCATTGTTCTGTTTCTATCTTTCCAAAACTTGAGATAGGTAAATTTTCTGTCCAACAAATTACAAACCCAGATCCTCATCCTGCTGCTTTATTTAATCTCCAAATATGTTCACATGTCCTACAGACATGCAAAGAAAGATCACAGGCACCGTGCATGTGGAATAGGCCAAACAGTTCAGGGAATAACACTTCCTTTCCTTGACATTTGTTCAATCATTGTGTATCAGGGATGGGGTATTGATACATGGGTGGGGAAAGGACGGGTTGCTTGCTAGATGATTATGGTCTTATTGTGTGGAAAAGACCGAGTTGAAGGCATACATTAGATCATTGGGTGGAATAATGATCCAAATGTGAAGAAATAAAACCATAAAGCTAATTTAAAAATCATTCACGGGTTTTTAAGATTCTAAAAGTATATCTCATAACATGATTAATGGATTTGACTTCATCCAGTTAAAAGATTTCTGTTGAACAGATGATGCCATAGGCAGTTAATAAATGAGTGTGGGATTAACCAAAGTATATTAAAGACTGAAAGAGATAAATAGAATGTTTAAGGTACTGTTACGAATCAAGTAGAACAAGGTAGGGAAACCAGTAGCAGAATGGGCAGAGGCACACATAGACAGTTAACAAAAGAAAAAACCAAAATGTGTAACAAGAAAAAGAACAACTTAATTTCATTTCTAATCAAATCAATGAAATATTAAGTAAACAGTAAGCTTTTATTTTTTATCTTTTTTGGTATTTTAGGGAAGGGTCTACAGGGTGTTTAGGGTCTCACTACAGTACTAAATCGGACTTGTAGTGATCCACATGTTTCTAGCCTCCCAAGAACTGGGATTACAGGTGCGTTCCACTACACCCCATCTCAATTGCTGTCTCAGCACACCCTGGGGGCAGGGCTGGCACAGCTGGCCCAGGATCAAACCACCAGCCCATGCGCCTGCTTGCAGGGTGCTTTAACCTGCTGAACTATTTGGCTGGCCCTAACAATAATCTTTATGTTCACCAGATTGATGAAAATCACAAATTCTACACAGGTGGGGAAAGGACAGGTTGCTTACTAGTATTCTCTAATTAGTATTAGAGAATACTAATTATGGGTGTGTGTGTATTTGGTACAGGGTCTCACTATGCAGCTGGTGATCCTCTTGTTTTCAGTCTCTCCAGAGCTGGGATTACAGGTGTGTACCACCATGCCTGGACTTGTTGGCCGGCTCATTGCATCTGGAGTGGGACCAGCACGGCATGTGGTGCTGGGGATTGAACCCTGGTCCCTGCACTTACCTCAGCAGGTGCTTATTCCCTGAGCTATCTCACTGGCACAGATAATACTACATTTTGGCAAAGACAGAAGAAAATAATTATCCCTGCTGCTGAAGATGGAGGCAGGTGCAATTGTTTTTGATAATAATACACTATAAGCCAGTACAATTAAGCATTAGAGCACACTATGCGCTGTAGAGTACACACTATAGAGGATACACACACTGCCCCATTTTGTATTACCACTATCAGTGCACCAGGGTTCCAATTTCCCCACATCTTCTTCAACACTGATTTTTTTCTGACATTTTGATAGTAACTGTGTTAAGGAGTATGAATGCTATCTTGTAGTTTTACTGTGCATTTTCCTCATGATTAGTGATGTGAAGGATGTGAATGTGCTTGCTAACAATTGTATACCTCTTTGGAGAGATGTCTTCTTAAGTCCTTTGGTCATTTTTAACTGGTTTTGTTTTTTGAATTTATGAACTCTATGTGCTGTCAATACTAAATCCCTTGTCAGAGAATTTGTAGATATATTCTCCCATTCCATGGTTGCCTTTTCATTCTGTTGATTGTACCTATAGATGCACAAAGATTTTAATTTTGATACAATCCAATGATGTTTCTTTTGTAGATTGTACTCTTTGTATGCTATCCAATACATCATTGCCAAATCCAGTATCATGAAACTTTTCTCTTGTTTTCTTCTAACAGTTTTAGGTCTTACCTTTAGCTCTTCGATCCATTTCTGATTTTCATATGAGGTGAGATAAGGGTCCAAATTCATTCCTTTGCAGCAGTGTCCAGTTTTCCTAGCAAAATTTGTTTAAATAGTTTGTCATTTCCATAGTGAATGATCTTGGTGCCCTTGTTGAAAATGATCATACAGGAAAGGCTTTGTTTTTGGGTTCTCTCGCCATTGCATTGGTATGCATGCCTATCTTCGTACCAGTTCAATGATGTTAATTACTGTAACTTTTGGATAAAGTTTCAAATATGCAGATATGAGACCACTAACTTCGTTCTTTGTGAGGATTGTTTTGTCGATTTGTGGTCCCTTGAGATTCCACATGAATTATAAGAATGATTTTCCTATTTCTGCATGAAATACTATGAGATTTTGATATGGATTTCATCAAATCTGTAGATCACTTTGAGAAACTGTCTTCCACTCTATGCACAGGCGATATTTTTCCATTTATTTGTATTTTCTTTAACACTGTACGATATAAACCTAGTACATATCAGTATAGTGTGCATACTGAGAAATGAGATCTTGGGGAAACAGTTAAGTTAGACATTAGATGAAGGGAAAACCAAGACACAGAGTAATGTAAACATGTGCTCTTGACAACAAGAAGAAAAACTAAATAGTGGAGAGAGAACTTCCTTGAGAGAGGTAAGGGTGGCAGTTAAGAAGATGAATGAAAGTAGTGAGTGGAATAGCTGCTTTGGGTCAAGTACAAGCGTTGCCTGGGAGCCCAGCAAGCTGCGGTGGATCGTGGCACCAGTCCATATGACTGAGCAGTCTCCTAGAAAGGTCTTGGTCACTTTGTGCCTGAGTGAGAAGAGGTGATCTTTAGGGTTCTCTGGCCTAGGGAGATTTCAGCAAAGACTAAGACAAGGAAAGGTATATTTTGAGATACAAGAATTTTGAAGAACTGTCTTGGGAATATGAAGGGAACCCTGATGATATCTGCTCTTCATTGAGCAGAAGGCCAGAAAGGAAGTAGCTCATCCTAGCAGCTTTGTTCCTAGTAGCCTCCCAAGCCAGGAAGGTAAAAATGAAATCTAGTATAAATACACATTGATTTCCTGAGCCAAATAGTTGGGCTGAGCTGCTGAGTCAGAAAAATGACTTTGCCATTCATGAAAAGGAGGGTCTGTGACTTTGAAAGATACGGTTACCAAAACCAATAGTCCAGAAACAAAGGGGTTCCACTTAGGCACAGGCGATCTTGGTGGACAGATTCTTACAGGATCAGATGGAGACTAGAACCACATTAAGTGCCAGTCTGGTGAGAGCCCACTAATGGATTGATTTAATCAATCACTAAAAGGATGTGCTGGGGGTAGGGAGTGGTCAGGAGGTGTCATAGAGGCAAAAAGAATTCTAGAAAGCTGAAGGTATTCAGGAGAGATGCTCATAGATAGAAAAAGACAGGCAAATACGACAAAGGAACTGTTCTTCTAAATTTTTCTTACAATAATAGCAGGCCAACAGAGCTAAGCAACCTGATATCTACTGGTGGGCTATACTGTAAATGACCCAGCTATTAAACACAGAGCTTCAAAGTGAGATGTGGCTAATGGGCAGATCAGCTCTTTCTGGTTACTTCGGAGGAGTGTATGTCCTCAAAGCCTCACTGTGAAATCTCCAGTGCATCTGATTCTGTCCAGAAATAATTAGTTGGAGGGTGCCAAAATCATTTTTCTGTTTATTTGTCCAACCATCCGTCCTTCATTCAATAGTATTTTCTCTATACATCATGCTATTTTTGGCACTTTATAAAAATTAACTCACTGAATCACTCTAACATTGCTCTAGCATTGTTGCTACCTACATATTAGGAATCTAAAACATAGATTAAATTTTTTTCTGCAAGACACAGGGGCAACCCCAATATTCATGCTTTTCTTAGCATATCCGTGGCTCTCCTAGGTGATTCTGAAATCTGTTTAGGAGACTGGTTAATTGCTGTTCTTCCCACAGGCTGCTGTGGGTCAGACTTACTGTGCACGTGTAGACAGAACAGCTGGTGGGAAGTGCCCCCACAGGGTTGACGTCTTTGGCCTCGCACTTGTTCTTCTGTTTTCATCCCTTCTTTCTATCTACCTTGCCAGGTACATAGGTGTCAGCATCCTCCCTGACTGGCCTGGTTATGCTTAGTGACATGTAGTTCTCAGGCAATTGTGTTGGAGATGGAAGCAGAGCGCACTGGGCACTGGGTCCAGGATCTGCGCTTCTTTTATCTGCATCTCAGCTGCTCCAGCTCCCATGGCTGACACCCCTGCCTTAGTTGAAACCTCCTCGCCAAGGAAATTGCAGACAGGTGCTGTCCTCACCTGTATAGCAGGCATCCCAGCCCATCTCTGGAAAAGTACCCAGCCATAAGTATCAGGATCGCAAAACAAATCATCCTACTGATTTTCTGACCTTACATGGTTAATCTTTCACAGATATTTGTATCATTCAATGCTAAAATGTATTTTTATATTTTTAGGGTAAATGTCTGCAAATTTCTGCAGAACAGCTTAAGCATTTTTTTTAACTTATTTAGTACAGGGTCTTCACTACATAGATGAGATTCGTAGTGATCCTCCTGTTTTCAGCCTCCCACACACTGTGATTACAGGCCCGAGCCACCATGCCCAGTCTCAATCACTGTCTCAGCATGCTCTGGGGGCGGGGTGGCAAGGCAGGTGAGAATTGAACCCTGGTCCCTGCGTCTGCCTAAGCAGGCGCTTTAATCTGCTGAGCTATCTGCTGGCCCAAGCTTAAGCATTTTGATTTTTGATTAAAACCAACTAGTAACTCACACATTTTATGTGTGTGTGTGTGTGTGTGTGTGTGTGTGTGTGTGTGTGTAATGGAAATATCAGGGGACTCAGTGCCTCTAGCACACGCACCCAGCAATCCATATGGAAGACTTCTGTGATCAAATATGTGTGCCCCCTACACACCCAAAAATCAATTCGGCAGCAGATACCAGCGTGGGTTGCCTCTGATTCAGTTCTGTTTCACTTCCTCCCTAGGGAGAACATGCATTTCCACATGTTGAAGGCTCAGTCTCCCTTCAGCTGCCGACTGCAAACCTTTAGCTGTTTTCCACATACTGGCTATGAATTGGTTCCCGAAACTTTCCTTATGTTTGTTTAATTTGCTCAAAGAGCTCACAGAACTCAAGAAATGTCTCCTTCCACTCACAGTGTTATTGTGAAGAATATTGATAAGTGGTGGCTGGAGAGAGCAGTGTGGAAGATCGAAGTATGTGGGAAAGGGTGTGCAGCTTCTATCCGCTGGCTGGTACTGCACCCTCCAGGCACTTTCAGGTCCTGTTCTTTGGGTTTGTGGAGGCTTCCTTGGGTCATTCTCCTTTGGTGACCAGTTTATCCCTCCCTGGAGGTTGGACAGTGGGGCTGAAAGTCTCAGCCCCATTCTGCCTGCCCTTTCCTGCCATCAGCCCCCATATTAAAGCTATCTGAGGGCTTTCTGACCTTCAGTCAATAGTGTACGAAAGACATCACATTGGAGATGCAAGGATTTCAGGAGCTGTGTGCCAAGGAGACTGTGGTTAAGATTGTATAAATATTTCACAATATCAGCTTCCCTGTTTTTAAAGCAATCATGGTTTTATTTCCATTTTTAAAATATTCTGTATCCCATTTTAAATGGTTTCCACTCAAGTGTAAAGTTGACTAAAGAACTGTTAAGGTGACAGGGCTAGCAGAATCGCTACGTCATTCACTACAGGGCAAGTTAAGAGGCCTGCAGGGCCAGCAAGATAGCTCAGCAGACTGAGCACCTGTTTAGGCAAGGGTGGGGCCCAGGGTTCAGTCCTCAGCGCCTCATGCTGTGCCAGCCCCACCCCCACCCTGAGCCAGCCACCGGGACCCGGTGTGGTGGTGCACGCCTGACACCCAAGTGCCGGGGAGGCTGAAAACAGGAGGATCGTTACAAGTCCAAGCTGTGTAGTGAGGCCCTGTACCGAACATACAATAAGTAAATAAATAAGCGGCCTGCATCATGAGGACTACAAAGGCCACCTGAGTACAAGTGAAATTTATTTTCTATATTTATACATGCAAATAAATCAGCAGAATAAGTGTGGTCGCCCCTCAGGACTGTCCCTGTCAGCCCTTTCAGGTGGCACCTGGGCATTTCCAAAAGACCTCTGTCAACATCTTCATCAAAAAGCACCAAAGATACAGTAAAAACCTTTTCCAGTTTAGTTACTTGCCTTTCTTATTCTTTTTTTTTTTTTTTTTAGATGTATTTAGTAAGGGTCAACAGGGTTTTGCTGTCTCAGTGTGCCTTGGGGTATGGGGGAGGAAAGTGGGGTGCATGGGTCTGCCTAAGCAGGCGCTTTAGTCTGCTGAGCTATCTGGCTGACCTTTTTCCTCTTTATTCTATCTTTTGACAAAAAAAAAAATTTAACTGTAAAATTTCTTCATGTTCAGGGTATTGTAGGAGTGTAGTGTTTCACCCATAGGAGGAAGTTGAGCTCCTGATGGTTGTCTGTTGCTCGGTGTTCCGGCCTTTTGCAAGTTTTGCCAGAAAGTGTTAATTCTTTCTTAAAGGAATCATTTATTCTTGATGCTACTGAGATATTGAAAGAGAAACAGATAACATAATCAAGAAGTGTTTAATAATTACTCTGTTCTAGTGTGCCCCGACTGTGACACAGTTCCTCAGATGGTTTATAATTTGGGGATAGTAATGAGCCTACTTCACATGAAATAATTAGAATAATTTAACTAGGATTATAACAAAATGCTTAATGAAATGGTTCAAGCTCAGGTCAGCAGGGGTCACAGAGGGGAGCGACCTGTCAGAGCAGACAGAAATGCTTTAGGAGGAATTTTTAGGTAAGTAAAGGTGATGCTGACTTTTGAGGATGGAAGATTAGATGGGGAGAGGGGCAAAGTTCCTCTGGACTCCTCAGGGGAAGGAGGAGAAATTCAGAGTGCTGTAGGAACAAAGGGAAAGAAACCCTAGGGGGAACAAAAGGACGTGAGGGAAGGTGATGGTGTACTACCGAAGTAATGCTTTTCTTTCAAACCAGAAATCTAGGCATATTTTCTAATACATAGACAGGGAGTAGGAATATTTGAGAATAGGACTGTCAGAGAGAATTTGGGGCGTGTGTTTCTGTTATCTGGAAGTCGTGAGCTGATTCAGTATGGCATCCAGGTAGAGCACCTTTACAGGAACTCTGGGTGGGGTTCAACAGCCCTTAAGATGAGAGCAGTCTTTAGAAAGATTTCAAGTGAGAATGCTTTACCCAAAACTGCAGAACTTCTCTGAAGATTTTATTTAAATTTTGCCTGAAGGCGTTGTGAAATACTTTCCTGCAGGGTTGCAGGTCTGCTGAAGCTGGGTATCAGGCCCGCTCCACTCAGCAACTGCTAGCAGCTCTCAGTGCAGAGCAGCAGGAAGTGGTTCTGTGTCGAGTAACCTGGGATGGTTCGCAGGATGGACAGGAAAGAGCGTGCGCTGCAGCTAACGTAGACAGGAGAGACGCTTAAGAGTTATTCACTCTCAGCAAACCAGAGCCGTTCAGTGATTCTGACTTTAGAAGGTGGTTAAATAGTAGAGAAAAACAATGTACTTTAGAGTGTGTCTGAGGCTCTTCTCATCATGGGGCTGGAGACGAGAATCAGATTAAAAGCCACAGGTCAGAGGCAGAGCCGTCCCTATTTTCCTGTGCTGTGGCAGGAAGTGCATTTCATAGAAAAGTCAGAGAGGAACTGAGGGGAAACAGAGAGCTGTGAGCTGAGGAACTCACAGCAGCCAGGAGTCGCCCTGTGTTGCCTCTGGAGCTGGCTCTGCGCGCTGTCACAGGGCTCAGGAGGCCTCACTGACGAGGACAGCACTTTCGGCTGGACTCTAGAATGGTAAGAAGTTTCCATTCTTTGGTTGAGGCATTGGGTTTATTGTTTGAGTCTAAAACTTGAACTTGAGAGTTGAGTCTGAATTTGTCACTTACTCTTAATGAGTTTAAAATATGTATAGCATTTTAAACTTGTTGTGTTTCCAGGGTGTTAACATTTTTCTTTAAAACTTTCCTTTGGGTCCTCACCATATCACAAGTACATTTATTAGTGAATCTCATCAATTCCAGTCTTTGTGTGAACATTTGCTGGAACTTAAAGATCAAATTTAGCATTATTTGTGTTTTCAGAACTTTAACTTCAGAGACAAAAAACTCTCTGCCAGGTGTGGTAGTGAGATAGGGACTTTTTTTGAGTCACTCTGTGGACTGTGCTGTCCTCTGGGCATCCAGCATCTGTGTGGCATTCAAAAGGGGGTCCCGGCCACACAGGGGCTTGCTCTCCATGAGGATTCTGAACACTCTGGGAGCTTACAGGCTCTGGGAGTGCCAGGGATATTTTTAGATGAACTTGGTCCTATGAATGAGGAAGTCTGGCGGATGACTCTTCCGGCTGGGTTATTTATTTTTTTTCCAGATTTCTACCATCATAATATGGAGACCACTCAGGCAAATCTTTGCTTTCCAAGGACAATGGGGGGAAAAGCCATTCTGAAAGCACTGGGCGGCAGCTGCAGGTCTGAATCTGGGAGGACATTGTGCCACATATTCATGCATTTTACACAGCTTGTCTGTGACCAGCAGTGGGCGGCAGGAGAGGAAGTCTGAACCAGAACAAGTCCTTTATCACAGGGCGAGCAGAGCCATCTGCGGAGACCTACGCTCACTGTAGCTGATAAGAATGTTTTTCTCCAACCGAAGAAGCAAGACTAGAGCATGCGGTTTTTGTCCATGAAAAACACTTCCTTAAGTTACAAGACATTAGATTTCATTTTGTGGAGGGTTCACACCAGTTTTATAAAGACAGATGAAATTATTGCTAATGAGGGAAACATGCTATTTAAAAAATACAGACTCTGTAAGTTGTTGAGCATGTTCATAGCATCATTTGGCCTCACATCTGACAGAGCACTTCTTCAGAACTCAAAGAGTAACCTTGCGATGTTAAGCCTTGACCAGGGATCCCTAAGTTCTTTGCACACAGAGACCAAAGAATCAAAAGCACCTTGATTCTAAGTCACAGCTTTGATGGAAAGCTTGCCTTTCTCTTTTACATTTGATGTGGTTTTGCTCTTTCCCTAATTAAAGTGGCAGTCCTCAGAGAGTACACAGGACAGGAATTCCTGAGGTGGATGCTCTTTGCTACAGTTTGTGGCAAAGAGTCATCATCCTACATTTTGTTGCTTGAGTTTTCTTTTGTTTTCATTTCACTGTGCCGAGGATGAGACCCAGGGCATCCTGCATGCTAGGCAAGTGCCATGTCTCTGAATTACATACCCAGCCCTTTCTAGGTTTTTACTGTTCAGAAAAAGGGCCCTGTGGTGTGTTGGAGAAAGCATGTTTCCTTCTGTTTTGCACTGCCTGTTTCCAAAGCCTACTGAGTTTTTGTTAGCTGGTAGGAACTTCAATTCATGAGCTTTTTCAGTAAGTAAGCAGCAGTCATATCCCCAGAGGGCACAAAGTCTACTTGTGTCTTGAATATGAAGGTTTTAAGAAATCTACTGAAGAAGATCTCTGCATTCCCACCACACACACACACACATAAAGAAAGAATTTATTCTGAGTCACAGAAGTAGACTGATTTGTGTCTGTTTTACTTTGACAAGAGTCCCCAGAGCCATGGGACTCTCCCTTACAAGGGCTAGATTCAGAAGGAATAATCCCAAGGTTCTAGACAATTTGGTAGATCTGAGAAGCAACTCTTTTCCATCCATAAGCCTCTGCTGAGAGAAACTAAGTCACTGAGCCTGGCTGTTACTAAGATAGGCTGACATCCCTGCTGATCGTTCCATGTCCTCATCTCCAAGAGGCTCAGAAACAGATCAAGAGCATGGCCATCTCTGGGCCTTACTGATTTCTTACTTGAAATGTGCATTTTTAATCTATGACATATTTTAAGCATATAATACAATTCGAAGAGCAGTTTAACTGACATTCAAGTCAACCCCTAAGATTTTTCAAATATTAACATTCTGCCATTTGTTTTAGGTTATTTGGTTTGGTTTGGTTTGGTGGTGGTGGTGGGAATTGCACTGAGGGCCTCACATGTGCTAAGCATGTACTGTGTCACAGCTCCAGATTTTTTAAAACATAAAACATTACTGATATAGTAGAGGTTCCTCCCTCTGTAATTTGTATTTCAATTTCCTGTTGCTACCCAGAGCAATTACTGCTTTGAAGTTAATGAGCATCGTTTGTATTTTATGATCTAAAAAGCATATCATGCTTTTAAATATATATACATATATATATATAAATGATGTCACCATCTTCTTGAGATTTTTGTAAGCTAGTTTTAATTCTTAACATTTAAAATGTTTTTTTCACATTATACATAATCTGTCTTACTTTTGACTGTTTTATGATAGTCCACCATTATTCCTTTCTTGGTGGATGTTGAACTATTTATAATTTTATTGTTGCTTTTTGTAGCATTATGAATATCCTTATCTATGTATGAGATATTTTTCTAAGTTTTTACTGTATCTGAAAGTGTGGTTAGTCCAAATCGCAGTGTGCTATAAATATACATCTATACTAGATTTTTAAAACTCAAAATGAAAATAAGAATATAAAAATGTCTTATTAAAAATTTTATTACATGTTACAATAACAATATTTGATATATATTGTTATTAAATTAAAATGCATCACCAAAATTTATATCACCAACTTCTTTTGAATTTTTTAATCTGAGCACTTGAAAATTTTAAATTATGTATAGGGCTTGAATTTCTACAGGATAAGACCATTTCAGAGTAAGAGTTAGTCACTTATTGTTCACAATCTAGCTATGGATTTTATAAATCCATTGGAGAACAGGCTCAATCCCTTAAATACAGTCCATGCTGCTTTCCTATAACTTGACAGTTACAACAGAGTCACTGTAGCCCATGGACTTCAAGTAATCACCATCTGGCTGTTTGAGGGAAAACATTGGTCCATATTATTTTTTAAAAAACTAATTTATTTATGTATTTATTGGTTCTAAGGAGTCACTATATAGTTCAGACTCATAGTAATGCTCTTGTCTTAGCCTCTCCAGCATGGGGATTACAAGTGTGCACCACCATGCCTGATTTGGGGCCAGCATGCCACACCTGTGGATTCCGGGGCCAGCATGGCATGCGTACTGGGGATTGAACCTGGGTCCCTGAACTTGCCAAGCAGGTGCTAAGACTGCCAAGCTATCTCCCCAGCCCTTAGTCATTATTCTAAAAGTAGTGATTTTTTTTGAAGAGCATGATTCACTATAAAGAGAATATAGCGAAACATTTAATATTATGATCCAAGAAGCCTGTCAAACAAAAGTTCACAAAAAAGTTGCACAAATCCTTGTTATATTTAGCTTTATGTTTTTTGGTTCTATGTTGTTAGAATCAATTTTCATTTTGTAAATAGCCCCAAGCTACTGCAATGAGTGAGCCACTCATTTGCTATAGTAATATGTTTAGCATTCCTCAAGGATATTTATATTCCAAAATGGAGTCTTGGGATTATAGAAAAGTTATTTATAACATATCATGGTAGCCCATTAAGAGGTATATTTTTGTATATAAATTAAAGATTTATTTTTATAAAATGTAATTAAATGTAAAAGTTAAAAAGCATTTGATAAAGTCTAGACATTATAAATATATTAAAATATAAAGCTCTTTTAAAAACTGAGAATAGAAACAAACTATATGAACAATATATATGTATCAAAACCTCCAGGAAACACGCTCAGTATTGTAGCATTCTGAGTACCACTCCAGTGTTGAGTTCTTCCTGTGAATCCATCACCTGAAAATTCCCTTCTTCCCAGTGTGACTGGTATTCTGAGGAACTCTGTGTGTGTGTTCACATATGAAAATATTTAGGACTATCTTGGTTTTGTCTTTTGAAAAGCCAGGGGTGGTTACTCATGCTTATAGCCCTAGATACACAGGAGGCTGAGGCAGGAGGACTGGCAAGCCTGCAGAGACAGCATAGTGAAAAAGAAAACTCTCTATAATTGGATGCTGGCAGAGTGTTACGTAAAGGTCATTGAGTACCATAGCATTTCCTAAGGATTTGATATTTCTAAGATACAACCCAACAGTGATACCAAAATAGTATTAAGAATTCTGTTAGTCTATGACACTATTATCATAGTCACTTAATATTTGATTATTTTAGAAGATTTTTTATATGTTCTACAGTTGGCAATGGGTTGAGAGATGTTTTCTGAAGAGTACTTTTCAGAGTAGCTGTCTTAGTTACTTTTCTTGTTGCTGAAACAAAATACATGAAACCCACAATTAAAGGGTGAGAAGATTTATTTAGCTCACAGTTCGTAGAGTTTTCAGCCCATAGCTGGCTGGCTCCAAGGCAGAATGGCATGTGCCAGAGGAATGTTGCGGAGGAGAATGGTTCGTGGCACCTCCAAGGTAGCCAAAGCACAACAAAGGAATGGAGCAGACAAGCGTCTTTCTGTCCCTCATATTGTAGGTGCTGCCAGACCAACCAATGGGCTAGTTTACTAATAACCCACCAATTGATCCTAGCATTACCCTATGGTTGTATCACATCCTCCAGATCCAGCCACTTCTGAAAAAGCCCCAGCTGAGACTACATGAGAGTTTGGAAGAATGTGTACACATAAACCATAATATTCAGCTCCTGACCCCTCAAACACTCATGTACATTCCTTTATAAAAGGGGGATTGAGTCCATTGCTAAAGGGTTGCTAAAGGCCTAACAGTTATTGCTGAAAAGGCTAAGTCCTGAGTCTCCTCTGCAATTTAAGGCAAACTTTTTTTTTTTAATTTGTGGAACCAGGGATTGAATTCAGGCCCTTGCACTTGCCAGGGAAGCACTTATTCTACTGAGACATCTCCCTGGCCACACTCTTAGCTGTGAGCCTCTGTACAAATGAAAAGAAAGTTACATACTTCCTATGTACAGTGGCCAAAGATGGACATTTCTACTTCAGAAGTTATAAACAGAGGGGTAGCAAGGAATGGGAACAAAGCAAGTCCACAACCCAGCAGGACAAACATTAAGTCCTGTAATTCCATGTGCAGTGAGGCAAGATGAACTTCAAAGCATTGGGTGACCCCACCCCTATGACATTTCAGGTGGTTGTACCACCCATTGTTTCTCTCTTGGGCCAGTTCTGCTTCCTCTTTGTGGTTTTTCTCAGATGATACATGTTTCTGACTTCTCTAAATTTCTAGGGTCTCCAGTGCACCTTTGGCTTCCTATATAAAACTTCACACAGTGCCCTCTTGAAGGCACACTGCCTAACCTCCCAGGCCATTTTCTGAGATCTGGGTGGAAACCTTCCTCACCCTACAATTCATCCATTCTGCATGCGTCTAAAACCAGCACCCTGTGGATGACACCAGGGTCTACTGCCACTGAACAGCAGTCAGGCTTCCTTCTCTCTTGGCTGAAGTGGGGCTGGGAGTGTCTATCAACTAAATCTTGGGGAACAGCAACTTCTCTAGGCTGCTGCCAGTCTGAAACACAGTGCTCTGGGGCTTTCTTCTCAAAGCAGAGCCTTCCACTTTTGCAATTCTGAGGCTGCAAAGGGTGGAGTCCTGCTGCTTCTTACAATGCCCTCAGATCATCTTTTCTACTGTCTTGTTTGTTCTCAGCAGCCAAGATCTCCCCCACTCTGTTGATACAATCCCCACTGGAGTTTCCATTCTAGCAAAACTCAAAATATTTTAAATCATTCTGGAGGCCTGGGAGATAGCCTGGTGTTCTGAACATCTGCCTGGCAAGCATAAGGACTCAGGTTCAATCCCCAGTACTGCATGCCATGCCAGCTCTGCACTGAGCCAACCACCAGAACTGGGTGTGGTGGCACAGGCCTGTCATCCCAGCACTGGGGAGGCTGAGACAGGAGGATCACTATAAGTCTGAGCTGTGTAGCAAGACTCTACCACATAAATAAATAAATAAATAAATAAATAAATAAGTAAGTAAATAAATAGTTAAATCATCATGACTCTTTGCTGTTGATTCTCAACATAAATCTGGCTAGAAGCCCTCAACAGTAACCATGCTACATCCTCAACATACTAGATAGCCTTGAAATTTCTTCTGTGAGATTAATTAGTCCACCGAACTTAATCTCAGTCTCTTGACAATCACAAACTGCAGATAGACTTTCTGCCAAGCCATAACAGCACACATTGTCTGGAATCTAACAGCCAATGTGGTTCTTCACAACAGAGAACTCCCAAGCCAGGTCTTTACCAGCAGGATTTCTGTCAGCCTTCTGTCTTCTGAGGTCTGACCAGAATCTCCCATACAATACAGCCTAAGGCATTGTGGCTCTACTTTTTCAGCAGACCTTCCCTAACTCTTCCCTTTCTACAAGCCAGTTCCAAAGGTTCTTTAGCCACATGGCCATGAAATGTTGCAGCAAGGACCCCACTTCTCTGGCACTAAATTTTATCTTAGTCACTTTTTTTCATTGCAGAGACAAAGTACCTAACACCCAAAGCCAAAGGGCAAAAAGTTTTCTCAGCTCATGGTCTGTAAAGATTTGAGTCCATACTTGGCTGGCTGCAAGGCAGGTTGGCAGAGGGCAGAGGGGCAATGGTTTGTGATGATAGAAGGCAGCACAAACAATAAGGGAGGGACCTTTACAGTGTCTTTCTGCCTTTTTTATTTTATCCGGGCTACCAGGATTAGGGTGGTGCCAATCAGTGGATTGATTTAGTAATTAAACACCCTTTTCCATGCATTACATCTCAGATCAGTCAATCACACTCTAGATTCAGCCACCTCTGAAAAAGCCCCAGCCAAGATTGCCTAAGGCTGCAGTAGGGGCATCAAGACACTAACCATAACAGTAGCTGTAAACTTTTCTGTTGTAAGTAAGAGATTCCAGTGCCTGAAAACTAACCCAGGGTCTGGCAATCTTGTAAAGAAAGAATGATCACTAAATTCCTGATAGTAGCATCATGTGCATTAAATTACAGAGATCCTGATACCAAATCAGTACCATATTGTGTACTTCTTATAGCAGATACGGAGATATAGGCCTGCCGTAGTAGGAACAAGGGTGTCAGAAGGAATGTCACTTAGACAAATGTGGGTTACCACCCACAGGGAAAAGGCTGGATTGTTTGTAATCTGTCTCATTTCACAGTGAAAATGTCAGAGCAGAAGTGAATATTCATGTGAGTTTTGGGAAGGGGGAAAGGAAAAATCAATAAGCTGAGTATTCTGCCCAATAATGAAACTGTTCCCTAGGGCAGGTCTTACTTCTTAAAGTCTGTATTCATGCCTCTGATATGTTAGCAGTGTTATTTTTAGGAGATACAACATAAGGCTTCACAGGAAGTCATAAGGCAGATTCTGTGGTTCTCAATAAAGGGCTATGCTAACTTGGCTCCATTTAAGCACTACGAGAGTGCTTAACCTGGTGTTGAGGTTAAAATTTATATGAAGTTTTCCTTAATTCCAACCAAACTCTTTGAAGCCAACCAAGAAAGTACCAGGCAAATAAAGAAACCCCATATTTTTTAGATCTAGTTTGCAATTTTCCTGTCATAGAATCTTGCAAACACTCCCCAGCCTCTGCAGAGCTCTGTATCTTGGCCTGTATAGTAATGTTTTACTTTTCTTTGTAGACAGGATACCCAGGACATAATAGCTAACGTAAGTCACTTAGCAAAGGGGACCAGAGTGTGAAGGCAGTTCAGTTCCCCTCCCAAGTCAGGATTTTGGTGTTTGCATTTTACACATTTTTCTACTCACCCATCCATGACCCTCTTCCCATTCATGTATGTAAAACTTCAAAAAAGCACATGGGTTTTTTTTTCTTTTTCTTCTAATATGCAGACATTTGCCAGGTTTTAAAGAGCATGATGGGCTCATGACCCATCGTTTCATCTCTGCCTAAAAACCAAGCCACTTACTTTTATCCTTTTTTCTACCTTTTGAAGGCATCTTTTAAAAATGAACAAGAGCAGCTCTGATTTGGAAAAAGTGAGCCAGGGCTCTGCAGAGAGCCTCAGCCCATCCTTCCGGGGCGTCCACATCAGCTTCACCACCAGCTCCACAGACAGCCTGGCTTCAGACTCCAGGACCTGCAGTGATGGAGGTAAGAGGCTCCTTTGAACAAGAGGCTCGAATTCTCCCGGGCCTACGAGCACAGCTTGAGTCAACAGCCAGGGTTGAACACAGCCTGTTTCCTTAGTTCCCCTTTTCCCTGACACAGTCATTGCCAAAGACAGTTGAAGATCATTTCCTATAGAATATGTGACAAGCCAAGTTAACCATATTGTCCCTGGTAATTAGAAATGCATGCACATGGCAATAAGGAGGAGAGTCGGATGGAGTTGAAAGCCCATTGTACAGCTCCTGATCTGTTGGGCAATGCATCATCTATGTAGAGACCCACTCTCTGTCCTCAGGGTTAGGTCTAAAGGCATGTGCGTGCTCCTCCCACTGGCCCGCACCTTCCGTGCATATCTCCCTGTCTCCTTTGCACGCACGCACACATATCCAGGGACACATGCACTGATGCAGGCACAAGTGTTCATATAATGCTTGTTGAGTTAGATCACAGAAGCTTCATTCCCCATGCACCCCTCCTTCTGGCCCAAGTCCCAGAACATAGCATATGGGTGTATCCTGATTGGGCAAATTCCTAGAAACAAAGTCTTCATTGTTTTCATACTTAGGTCCTGGAGACAGTATTAAAATCTCTCACCCAAGGGGACCCAGGAGACAGCTCAGTAGAATAATCACTTGCCTGGCAAGCACAAGGGCCTGAGTTCAATTCCCAGTTCTACAAAAACAAACAAATAAACAAACCAAATCTCTCTCTTGTGTGTGTGTGTGTGTGTGTGTGTGTGTTCCCTCTTCTTGTTCCTCTTAGATGTGTATTAATTAGCACACCAAATTTAGACCTGTGCTAACATGGCTTTCATTCTCATTCCTGTACATGGAATTCTGCTTCACAGACAGTTTTGGCATAGGGGGTTCCACTGTAAATTTTGCATCAGCAACATTTTTCTGTGTAAAAGATGGGTACTGTCTGAAACACAAGCCTGTGGTCAGAGTCAGAATCAAGTGTTCTGATAGGAAGCCCCTGATAGCTGTTACTTGAAAAGAGGAAGTGTCTCAGTCTTGGTGTGGGGGAAATGTAACAACAGGGGTTTTCTTTAGGTGCAGAGCTTTTGGGTGCCTGTCTCCTCCCTTTCTTTCCATCCCCTCGCACAGTGGTTCAGCCAGGCAGATGATACCTGGGTGGTGGCCCTCCTGAGTCCTCAGCCCCAGTGCTGCTCAGCCCTAATCCACCCCTGAGAGGACCACGACCAGCTCTGAGGAGCAGTCCCGTCAGACCCTCGGCCTGACGCCAGGCAACTGGGCTTGGTGAGAACTGGACTTAAATGCCTCACCAGGCCTCACCACTCCTTCTCAGAACCAGTAAATTGTGCTGTCTGTGCTCAGGATGCTTAAAGCCCAGCTGTGGAAGTTAAGATTAAAACTCCTAACACATGTTTGGTGATTGGAGGGGATAAGCTAGTAAATGGAGTTGCCCAGAAGAGAGGGCTTCTAAAGGCTTCCTGAAAAGAGATTTAATGAGGGCTTAGGGAAGGTTTGGGGAAGCGCTTTTGACAAACGAGACTTCAGCGTAGGTCTGCAGTGCGGTTCAAATTGAGGAGGTTGAACAGGGAGGGAAGCACTTTACCAGTAACAGAAATATAACGAGGAACCAGAGCTACAGGGAGCAGTGCAGAGTGGAGAAAGGAGGCACCTGGTGCGCTGCAGTGGCTGCAGTGACCAGGAGGGGTGTGGATGACAGGCTGGTGGGCAGCAGGGCAGGATGCACGGCTGAGCACGCTCGTGGGGTAGGATGCAGGGAGCTGCAGGGCCAGCAGGAAGACCATGGTGCCTCCGCCAGGAGACATTTTGTCATACTAATTTCTGAACAACATAAATTAAAGTGAATATATGCTCATGGTTATTTCTAAATGACTTCTATCTGCTGCTCCTTCATATGGCTCTGAAACCAGGTTTTGAACCTGGCAAGACTCCTGCTCCCCACCCACCCCTCCCTAGCTTTCTTCCCCTCTCTACATTTCAACCTCACTTAAACAATCTGAAGAATATACAGAGGCACTGGTCACGTAATGTGAAAAATCCTTCCTTAAGTTTTATGCCACTAACCGGGGCTGTGTGTTTTAGGTCTGTTACTGAACGGTTACCTTTCCATCCCATGAAGTCTTAAGTTCCTATTATCTTGTAGCTAAAATATTTGCCCATCTTTTTTTAAAAGAAAAGCTCATATGCATATGAAACACGATTACAATCATCTTGGGGAATCGGCTCCTACACCTATCGAAGCTTTATTACTTTGTTTCTCCCTGGCCGCCTCCACTCACCCCCTCCCTCCTTCCACGGGTCTCCTGCTCTTCTCCACAGTATTTACGCATCGCAGCTTCTATTCCAGCTTCGCACCTAGTACTGAAGCTGAGAGTGTGAATCTGAATGGAAGTAGAAACCATTTGAGCAGAAGGTCTTTGAAACTAACTTGAGGTGTCTGCCGCTCCTGAGTTACGTGCACAGTGAGGAGGTGCACTAGACTGCCTGTGGGGCGTCAGGAAGGGCTTGCTAGTGAAAGCTGTGCATTTTGTTGGCCTTCTGTATCCTCCATGCAGCTGCCCTGAACGAGTGAAGAAAAATTCACCCGGGCTGTGTCAACACAGCAGTTTGCGCAAGCTTTTTGGAAGTGTATCAGGGTTGGTGGTTAAAGTGAACCACTTGTTAGGTTTTGTGGCAAAGAGTAAAGTGTTAAATTTTAGAAGAAAAATGTAATTGAAATCCATAACTTCATTACATTTTTAAATTCTATCTTTATTAGTACATGTTGGCGGTACATAATGTTTCCATTCCTCGTGTGAAGTTGATAGATGTGCTTAGTAACTCCTGTTGCATCCTCTTTCCCTTTCTTCCCTGTCCCTGTCCTCCATCTCTTGACCCTCTTCCCATCTGAGAAAGAACTTTTTCCTGGGTTTTTTTTTTTGTTTGAGAAAAGGTTTCATTATGTAGTAGCTGGCCCTGAACTCACTGTAGTCCAGCCTGGCCTCAAACTCTCAATGAAGCTCTTGCTTCAGCCTCTTGAGTACCAGGATTACAGGTGTGCACCACCACACTCAGCTCCTGTAGGCTATTATCTGTCTTTTATTTTCTATTTTAAAAAAGCAAGTTTAGGGCTGGCAAGGTAACTCAGCTGACTTAAGTGCCTGCTTAGGCAAGAGTAGGGACTAGGGCTCAGACCCTGGAACCACATGCCACGCTGCCCCCACCCCCGAGCCAGCCACTGAGACCAGGTGTGGTGACACACACCTGTAATCCCAGCCCTGGGGAGGCTGAAAACAGCAGGATCGCTATGAGTCCAAGCTGTGTAACAAGACCCTGCACAAAGTACAAAAAAGAAAAAAAAGAAAGAAGGAAAAGCGATGTCAGGTCAATTTTATGGTAAGAAAATGTCTGTTTCTGTATCGATGTTCCCTTCATCACTTTATACCTGCATGAGATTTCACGTCGCTCCCAGCACATCTGTTACACACTTATCCATGGGGACAGTTGGTTACCTGGTGGGTCAATTTAGTGGAAGGAAAATTCTGTCTAAGCAGTTGTCTGTTGTGGGAGGGGCACACCGCATGTGTCATAGCAGATCTGTGAACCTGCTATGTGCCAGAGGGAGGGCTATCAGTGGTGGACAGATAGGCTGGAGAAGGAAGTGATCGGCTAAGTGATCATGAAAAACGACCCTTGTACTCTTAAGTGGTGACTCTTAGTTACACAGAACTAATTTGCATTAAGATCATTTCCCCCTTTGAGTTAGGATAATGTGGAAATTTAGTTCATCAGTTCAGACATCTATAGATGCCAAGAGATGACAGATTAGAGTTTCTGTTTAACTGAAACACTGGTACTTCAACAGAGAAGAAAGAGGTCTAACCTGCACAGTGAGTAGGTCTAAATTCACATGAATATAAATGCTGGGGCATGCAGTTGTCTTTGTTTTTGTTGGTAGAAAATCAGAACTAGTTAACGGTACTGAAATAGGGTGGTGGTAGACACCTTGTCTGTTTGTTTTTATTAATCCTAGGGTCAAAGAGATCTTTACAATATATACCAAAAGCCAGTCCTTCCTTTGATAGGTCCTCATCGGATACATGATGTGCTAGTTACAGTTCCACATGCTGAAGAATCAGCAGTGGAAACCACTGCCTGGTCCTTCTCCCTAACAAGTAGCCAGGGAATCCTATAGCAGTAACTGCTGGGGACAAAGAGGAGGCCAGAAGGCAGTGGAAGGCTCAGAGCAGTGTCCTGGCCTTCACCAGCTAGTGTGTCCCTCACCATCCATCGTGTCCCCTCACGTCTGGCTGTTGTCACCTATAACTCTGTGAGAAGAAATTGTGCTTTTAAAAAGGAGGCTTTGGAAAAGGTATTTAAAACAAAATATGCACCCTGGGGTGCTTTGTGACTCTAAAGCATGGTTGTTAAGCACCTGACTAAGTGCGTAGGTTGAATCTAAAATGTTACATGGGGCTTTTTCCCTAACACAGTGTGCACCCTCCGTCCCTCAAGGACACAGATTGATTCATGGATTATACTCTCAGAAATCTACACTGAAGGCTAAAAGAGGAAAAGAAATTTGTTTTTAGGATTTTCAAAGTGAAGCTTTGCCTTACCCTCTTCTGTTTAAAGTGTGCCATAAACTATATAATATTGCTGCAAGTCAAGTTAATATATGTGTGTCTTAAAAACTTGGACAATGCAGGAAGTTGTGAAAAGAGATCAGGCCTCTGATGCCCACTCCAGCTCCCACTACCAGTTTGAGCAGGTTTTTCTGTATCATCCCAAAAGCTTTTTCCCATATTTCCAGGGTCATAAAATTCAACTCTGAACTCTTTTGTACTTAACACATCTTTAAATGTTTCACCTCTGAACCTTTAGGTTTGCCTCGTTCTTTAAAATCTGCTGCATTCCCCTTTAATATGAGTTTGTTAAACCCTCCTCTTTCCAGTGCATGCTTATGGTGTTTTCAATACGAGTATGGTAGAATCCTGTGTTATTCATCAGCAGAATTTGGTGAGCATATCAAAAATTTGTACATATTTCAAATTGTCATCTAAAACAATGTCAGTTTAGTGTTCAGTGTAGGGTGTGTAGAGTGCTGGGAAGGAAAAATTATAAGCCTAGAGCCACTGTTGGGCTGCAGGCCCCACAGACCTGGCATCTAGAGCCTGTTTGCTGAACTGAGACAGGCTTTTCTGTTTTTTTCTGTAAATCACATTCTTCTCTTGATTATTGTTTCCTGGTCTGGAGAGATTCCTCACAAATGCCACATTTTCTATCCCATTTTAAAATGTTAATAACATGCTTCCAGTTTCAGACCACATTTATCTTCTTGAAAAAGCACAGGTTTCCTTTTAAAGGAATGGTGTTTTGCTTTTTTCCCCAACGTAATGTTGAGCTTGTTATGATTGTGGAACCAAACAAGACGTTGCACAATTTTCCTTTGGAGGAAAAAGTTCCACGTGAAGCTAGAGCACTGCTTGCCCTCCCGCCCTCCCCTGGACACACACTTCCCTGGGTACGAGGGTGCAGGCAGGGTCAACAGACCTCTGCTTCACTGCTGCCTTCTGTGTGATGCTGACAAGGTGCTTGCCTAGATGCCTGCTCTTTCCTTACCTCCAGCGAAGGATTGAATTAGAGCCCAGGACCTGAGCAAAGGTGTCTCCATTTGCTTTGCTCTCTATGCCTTGTACTTAGTTGGTAAGCTGACTGATGAGGAGACCAACCTGACTGGCACTTCTTGCTGCATCATCTTTTTTCCTCCTTAAAAATCCATCTAGAGAATGTTCCAATATTTTCACACAAAAAAATTCAGTTCATCTTTGCTGAAGTTTAAGAGCAGCCAAATGGCAGAGAGCATGAGGACATAGTAGGGATTCTGCCTCTTGCCTTCATGTTGGTGCCAGCCCCAATGCTGTTAGCCAGAAAAACCATGCACAGAGGAGCTGAAGGGTGCTCCCGGGCTCCACATGGGACTGACCACTTCCTCTGTCAGTATGGCTCTCCTCTGGCTGAGGAAACAATGGAAGTCCCAATCATGCCCAGCAAGAAGAGAGGACCCTCATAGGGTGAACTCCACTGTAGAACCTGGGAGCTTTAGCATGCATTTCTGCACACAGATTAGCCTATTTTTCCCAACCACTAGAATCCTGTTTTTCTGTATTGCTTTGTAAATATTGGAACACCAAACTATAGACCTCTCCCTGGCTATTTTAAGGTCCCCACAGTGCCCCCACATGATAAGTGCTTTCCCACTAAAAATGCTTTCTCTCCTCTGAAGCAGTACACTGAGGAGTTACCAGGTTGTCTTCTCTCTCGTTGCATTGTATGCAGAATTGGTAACTGGAGTGGAAACTCAGGAACTGGTGTTTGGAACTCACTAGCCCTGTCTGTATGCAGACCTCTGACCCACCAGTGATGTAGCTATGACACAGACATAGTTACCAGAAAAGCTTCTCCCCATCTCTACTCATAGCTGTAAGCCGAATTTGGATTCTGTGATTAACGCATCCGTTACACTGAGATATAGTTGGATTTGTTTCATATCCTATTAGATCTGAGTCATTTTGGCTGCTGGCCAAAGTTGATGAAGGTTTTTGGGGCAGATTTTCCTGAACCAGTAGTTTGCCTATGACCAGTGACCTATTTGAGGTGTCAAGATACCTCTTCTTTCTAGATTTTCTAAATCTGTAGTGCAGCCTCTGCTGCAAATATTGAAGATTTAACAACTGTGTTGCCTCAGGCTGTGTTTATAAGAAAATAGTTTCCAGAGTCAGGGAAATCAGTACCAGTTGGTCCCAGAAAAGCTAGCTGCTGTGCTGGAGAATGGCTTCGTCTGGCAGGGCCACATGTGATCATGCATTTCACAGCAACCCTAAGAATATTAATCCCTGGAAGCCCCGAGGTCCTGTGCCCCAAAACAGGCGAAGCTTCTCCCATGGGTTCTACTTTAACCCTGCATGCCTACCAGTTTTCCCCACCACTATAATTGAGATTCCTTTTCTCCACTTTCTACATAAAAAGACCTCAAGCATGCCTTCCCTTCAGCCCCCAGAGAGCTTTAAGCACCTGGAAGGTCAGGAGGATACACAAGTTCCTGCCACAGAACTGTTTGTTTTTTTTAAAAAAGAAAACAAAAATTGTTGTGTGTGTTTGTAATGCCCACTTAGATGTGTAAAGTCCATGTTCCAAAAGAGCCTCATATTACTGCTAAAGGTGTGTAGCTTCAAGCTTATGATGAGCACATTTGTGAGAGGCAAGCATTTTTTATGTAGCGCCATTCTCTGGTTATGGCAAGGGAGATAGCTCAGTAAGTGCCTTCCTGGCAAGTGCAGGGTCCTGAGTTCAATCCCTGGTACCAAAAAAAAAAAAAAAATTCTCTAATGCACATGCATTTGGGAATGATTGTTAGGTGACAAACTTGTGACATGTCAGAAATACAGAATAAATGAGGAACCTACTTGCTAATGCCTGGAGTCTTCTCTCCTTCCTACTACCTAGAACTTTTTTCCAGGTTCTCCCAAATAGGGTTTAGATATGATCAAAGATACTCATCAATATAATTCCCATGGAAAGCAAGCAAATAGAGAATACAGCATAGAGCAAAGATATGGCCCCTTCCTTCCAGCTGCTGAGTGCAGGAGTGAGCTTAGGAGCTAAGCTATGTACAAGGTCTGTACCAGAACATCTTGATTCCCTTTGATGACCTAGTGAACAAGGAGTCATAACACAGACCATTCTCTAAAAAGATTCCTGCTATTCTTCCCGATTAGTAAGTTTTTTTAGCCAGAGGCAAGGCAAGGCAAGCTGTGAGATCTAGACACAGAGGGAGAGCCCATTGATGTGAGCTAACCGGCTACCTTGAGGTATTTTATTTCAGGAGCGGCTTTCAGACAAAAAAAAAATGCATGTTCTGAGAGGTTAAAAATGGAGAGTGCTGAAATTATAGACTGTTAGCGCTGGAAGGGCCATCCCAGTGATGCAATCCAGTCCTTTTTTAAATGAGGAAACAGGGTGCCTTCCTCAGCCTGAAGTAAGCAGAGCTCAGGAAAAGCACAGGGTGGTTAACCCTTTAAAAGCAGCCCAGCAAAAGCCAGGGGCATCCTCTCAGGGCCTCGTGCCCCTTGCCATGGACTACTGTATTTGTTGTGCTTTTTAAATTCTACTCTCACAGTTAAGATTAGAGATAGAGAGAGAGATGCCCTGGTTTTCAGGTGGCATAGCTGACAGCCTAAGGGAAGGGTGCACGTCAGAGTTAGCTAATCTTTGAATCTAAGACTCATATTTGTTTTAATATTTTAGCCTTTAGGATAGTAGGGTGCACTTCACAACATATGACTGGCTTTTCATATATATATAAAATTGTTGTATTTACTTAGAAGCATTCAGAATGTCAACAAAACAGTTTTAACATCTTTTCTTTTTTTGCAATTACAGAGTAGTATTCAGTTAACATAACAACAATTATTTCATATAAACTGCATCCTCCTAAAAACTTATTAAAAATCATGGGATACCTTTAAGTCAGTTCTGAGAGAGAAGGGAAAGAGATTCACTTCTCCTTGTCCTTTTTTTCTTCAACTTTCCATATTTAATATATATTTGTGTGCATTTGTTCACTAGAAATCGTTGTTCTGTTGTGAAACCTCCACCTCACATGCGAAGGCGAATATCACCTGGCCCTCATGTACCAGAAGCCAGCCCTCAGTGTCCCCACTGGGCACAGCTGGACAGATGGGCTGACTGCCCCGGTGCTCTGCGGAGACTCACAGCCTTGACTAGACCTCCCCTCAGTCTTATTTCATGTCCACGTGTCCCTGTGGGGGAACCTGGGGCCTTGGACAGACTCACTTTGCCTTAGCTCTGATTATTTATTTATGAAATCACATGCCCTTGCCTTCTAAACTGTCTGAGGACCTGCCCTGCCTAAACCAGCAAGATAGTTGTGAAAAATCAACAAGGACATGCTTCAAAGTGGGATTTTGCTTTTGGTAAATTACACCTTCTGTAAACCTTTTTAAATATGTTTTTCAAATCACACATAAAGTCTTTTATTACTGCTTCAATACTATTTGCAAATGTTAGAAACTATGTAATGGTCCATCAGGAGGGGACAAGTTAAATAAGAATGCTTCTATTGGATGATATATTGTAAAGTAAACAGTGGGTACCATTGCTTTTGTTCATGCCTAGCTGTAGGGGTGTGTGTGTGTGTTTGTGTGTGTGTGTGTGTGTGTGTGCATGCTGCACCTTTATTTGTGTGGAAAGAAGCATGCATGAGAAATTGCCAGCGGTGGTGTTCTCTGATGAGACAGGCTGAGTGCTAAGGCATACAGTAAAAGTAAGACTTACTCCTTTTGTTTCTTGAGTTTAGACCACTGTGTATATATTGTCTAGCCCAGAAGTAGAAGAGATGAAAAATTAAGTGAATTTGTTTGATTAGAATAAAAGAAAAAGCAGTGGCATAGGCCTGAGGCATTAGCCCCCAGCCTGACAGTTTCTGCTTCTGTTTCAGGTCCCTCATCTGAGCCAACACACTCACCCACCATCAGCGGGAAGAAGCTCTTTGCTCCGGTCCCGTTCCCCTTGGGCTCCACTGAGAGCGTATCCCATAGTGGCTCTGTGCAGCCCCCTCCCCTTCCCCAGAAGAAGATAGTGAGCAGAGCAGCCTCCTCTCCTGATGGCGTCTTCTGGACTCAAGGCTCCCCCAAACCACGAGCGGCAAGCCCAAAGCTGAACCTAAGCCACTCTGAAACCAACGTGTCTGTCCACGATGAGTCTCACTTAGGCTATTCCTTGAGCCCTGGGAGCCGCCACCACCCTATTTTCTCCTCTTCTGAGCCCCTGGAGAAAGCCTTCAAAGGCAGTGGTCCCTGGGTCCCAGCTCTGGGGCTGGCAGGCAGCAAAAGCAGCTGCGGGAGCCCCAGCCTGCAGTGCGGAGCAGCGCCCTCCACCTCGTCCTCGCAGCTGAGTGTGTCCAGCCAGGTCTCCTCCAGCAGCACTCAGCTGCAGCTGCACAGCCTCCTGAGCAGCATCAGCAGCAAGGAAGGCACCTACGCCAAGCTGGGGGGGCTCTACACACAGTCCCTGGCCCGCCTCGTGGCCAAGTGTGAGGACCTCTTCATGGGTGGCCAGAAGAAGGAGCTCCACTTCAATGAGAACAACTGGTCACTCTTCAAGCTGACTTGCAACAAGCCCTGCTGTGACTCGGGTGATGCCATTTATTACTGTGCCACCTGCTCCGAAGACCCCGGTAGCACCTATGCTGTGAAAGTAGGTACCACCTCTTCCTTCCACTAGGGGCCATGACCTGAGGGAGGTATCTCTCCTTGAGAGGCATTAGGAGGAGGGGTCACTACCACCTTTCCTTTTAACACTTAGTGCTTGACCAATGCATAGTACCATCAGGTCTGTGGAATGGCTTTACAGTGTGACTGTACATTCCCTGCTTGTGGGAATTAATCCATGTGACCTAGTTGGGTCAACAAGACAGTTAGCTTTCTGTGCAATGGAGAACTCATTCACTAACTCAGCACATTTTTCTTAAATATGAATTCCATGCCAGGTATTTTGCAAAAGTCTGAGTATCTAAGGATGAAGGTAAGATTCCTTCCAGTTACAATCCAACATTACCCGAGGGATGCGGGTAATGTTGGAGTCAGAATGGACCTGGGAACTAGGTGTCATCTTGAACTGGACAAGTGGTAACTCTGCTTCGGCATTTAATGCACAATTAAACTCTTGCCAAGTATGCTGTTACCTGTGGGCCCACAGCTAACAACTAGTTAGGAGCAGCAGTGCCTTGACATCTGGTGTCAAAGCCTACATTATGATTGTATCACTGAAGGAAAATGCAGTTTTGAGAAGTTAGGGGATGGCCAGGATGGGTCCCCCAGAGGGCGCCCATCTTCAGTTCTGATGCTGGATCATTGCTGTCTTGGCACATGGCTCTGCGAGCAACAGCAGCCACCATGGTATCTACCAGGGATTATTTCCATCCATCCTCTTTCTGTAGACTAGGGATTGAACCCATGACCCCTCCCCACCTGCCAGGCAAGCACTGTATCCCTGCAATGCACTTTTTATTTTTGAGACAGATCCTCAGTAAGTTGCCCAGGCTGGCCTCAAAACTGTGATCCTCCTGCCTTGGCCTCGCTAGTAGCTGGGACTACAGATGTGGACCACACCCAGCTTTCTGTCTCTTTGTCATGCCCTGGTAGATCTGTGACCCCTCCATACATGAAGACAGGCTTTTGTGGGGAATGAAGAGGAAGGCTCTGGCATTCTTTTTTGTTTGTCGTCAATTAGAAAACTATAGAAAGTAAAGAAGCTCGAGGCCTTGGTTAAGTACTTATTGTCAGGAAAACTTTTAAAAGTAAAATGATTACTAGCCAAGGAACTGCAGTGAATTGTGTTTTGAGATTTTTCTTTTAAGGACTTGAGGCACCACCACACAACATAGTTGGGGGACACCGTAACTGATATGTTCACTGTACTGGCTACAGTTAGGTGCTGGCCTCCTGTGAAAAACTAGAGAGATGGCTTCCAGAAGGATTCGGCTTACTGTACAGAAATGGAAGTGCTAGAAGGAGAAACAACAGAAGGAGGGTGCTAGAAGGAAAACTATCCTTGAATTCCATTGCTTCCTTATTGTCTAAACCCCACACACATGTTCCAAGGCAGCTATACTGCCTATCAGTCCCACAAAAAGTTTTTTAAAAATCTCCCAGTTTCCCTTCAAATTAGGATGATGCTGTGTCCAGTAAGATGTTCCCTGACTTAGCACAGGGCTGTGTTCCATAGACGCATTGTAAATTAGCAGTATTGTGAGTCAGACATGCATTTAATATGCCGACTGACCAGACGTCCTCGCTTAGCGACCTAGTGCGTTGTACAGTATGTTTGCTCCTCTCGCGAACACCTGGCTGACTGAGATTGACAGCTCGTGGAGGCCCGCTGACAGTTCCAAGAATTAAGGCAGAGGATCACACTCCATGCTATCAGCCCAGAACCTATCAACATTTAAAACTGGAAGTCAGTTTCTATTGAATGTATAGGTTTTGTGCCATTGTAAAGCAGGAAAATCACAAGTTGAATCAGTTTAAGTCAAACACCATCTCTAGAGAAGACATGGTATCCCCATTGCACTACATGGAGTAAATTAAAGCTAGGGCCTATCAGTCAGCCCAGACCCAGGGCTACTTGAGCTTTCCAGACTGCAGACACCATGGCCATGGGCTGGGGATATCCTTCCCTCTCACTGGTCTCAGTGAATCAGAGAGCTTATCTGTGAATCACGCTCTGCTTCCCTCTGGAACTTACTGTCCTAAGCTCACGATCATTAGTTACATGCTCTCTGGTCCTAGTGCTGAACCTGGGAGACTCCTTTAGTCTCAAGGAATAGCTGACTGCTCCACTTTGAGGGGGTGGACATTCCATGGAAGAGGCTTAATGCCACTTGTCCTGGTGATGGACAGTGCTGGGATCACAGTGAGGAATTGTGTCACATGGTGCCAGATACTTGGTCCTGCCATTTGCTTTAGGACAAAGAATTTTGGATACTCTTAAGTGTTCTTAAGTGATTGTACAGTGCAGCTTGGGTCCTAGGGCCTCATGGTATAATGTCCAATTAGCCGTATTCTCCTCTACATAATGCAAAGAAATCCAACTTTCCAGAGGATGTTGAAAAAAATTGCTCCTTGTTTTACCAGAAGCCTAAGCTATAAAGAAACCGTGGTCTCTAAAGAAGACAGTTGGAGTTTTACTAGTTGACATTGCTGAGGATTTGAAAGGTCCGGGACTAACACTGTACTATGTGAATAAATAGGAAGTTTGTAGAACAGTGTCAACCCTTCAGCGGATAGTAAACCTCAACAAGATGGCAGGAACAATGACAGTATAAATTTATAAATATGCCTGGCGTGGTAATTGGAGTGGGGTGGGGATTAAGGCATCATTTCACACGTGCAGCTGCTCCACTTCGTTAGCTCCACAGTCTAGACGGGATACAGTCATCTGGGATGCGTGGAAGGGGGGGCAGCTTCTTCCCGCCGCCACCTTCATTTGTGCATGTCAAGCGGGGAGCTGGTGCTGAAGGCAGACCCGACCTTGCTCACAGAGTCCTGGGGAGCAATAGCAGACTGGCACCTGCTCGCCTGACTCTGGAATCTCCGATCCTCTGTGACCCACCTCTGGGAAGCAATAAAGCCAGGCCCTGTAGCCTGACCTCATGAATGTGTGGCGCGGGACAAAGTCATTCGCCTATGATTTTCAAAACTGTCTCATTTCTCGTGCGTCTAAAACTCCAGTTTGTAGTTAGGGACTCATGTTAAGCCTCTGGGCCCTTTTTGATTTAACAGATGTGACTTAGCCCAGGTTTTTGCTCACGATGAGACTCTGGCTCCAACAGTTAAAATGAGACTTGGCTCAGCAATTGAAATTTGAGCTCTGTGTGTGATGTTCCTGAGCCAAAACTGGGAACAGGACCCCTCCAAACGAAATGGGTGGAGGAGAAGGAGCTGCCTTCCTCTCTTTACTCCTACCTTCATCCTCCACTGGACACCAGAGTGAGGGGGCTTGGGGAGGGGGGAGCAGGAGGGCGTGGCATGCTGGCTCACAGAGCCCAGCCCAGCCCTGCGCCCTGCTCAGCTCTCTGCAGTGCTCTGCAGCCTTCAGTGAGGAGCTGCTGGCCATTCCTCCTTTTGCAATGCTTCCAGCCCAGTTGCCATTTACCCTGCTCCTTCATTTACATTTCTGTGCAAAATGTCAGCCGCTCAACTGGAGCTCTTGTTGCCAGTGTTTGCCAGAGTAAGGGGGGCCTGGGAAAGCCCTTCCCCAAGCCCTGCACAGCTGCGCCCTCAGGGTTGTGCAATACCTGCGGGCCTGCTGCTGGTGGATGGCTCAGTGGTGCCACAGAAACAAATGCAGGAGCGGTCACCATGGCAACCTTTTCGCTGAGCGCTCACCCCAGGCTGGGCCTGGTGCTGAGAACACCTGCATCATTTCATTTAATTTTGCACATCAGCTCCCTCAGGATAGAACTTTCCCTACCCCAGGTCAACTGAAGAGAAAACAGACTTTGAGTTAAATATCCTTGGCCCTATTATTTTGTGGATTCCTTATTTGCAAAACCATCTACTGACTGAAATTTATTTATGACCTACAAATCAATACTCAAAGCTCTTTCTAGTCATCTGTAGATGTGGTCTGGATAGGGAAAAATGGGAGTCCCCATGTTCACATCTCCAGCTGAGGTGACAGGGAGACTCTGCCCCTCTGCTTTGTGGATCCATACTGGCAGCTGGGGTCCTTTGCATGGTATACTTAGAGCCTGGTATTTTCATATTTGTGCCTTTTTTCTGGTGAGTTTGCTATTTAAAATTGTCCCAAGCATAGTGCTCAAGTACTACTGCCATTTGTATGCACAAGAAAGCCCTAATGGCTCTTACATGAGCTATGTAGGGACTGAGTTACAGTATGTTGGTTATGAGTTTTGTGTTAAGCAAGTCTAGAACATGTACTAGATGCAGTGTCTCAAGCAAAGACGCAGAAAAGACAAAGTTACGTTGTGATCAGCTGGTGAAAATACTGTGACCCAAGTGAGTGCCACCGACAACTCACTGAGCAGTTCCTGTAAGAAGTTCAGCATGTGATAATTTAATATTTGCATCTACTTAATAGATCATAATTGCCTCAAATAACAAGAATCCCCTGTAACTTGACAAAAATTGCTGAGTTGATACCTAAGCCAAACTTTTTCATTCCAAAGTCTTGCTTTTGACCAGTAGAAAACTTCCCTATTGCCTAATCTTGGTCAGTAACTTAACCTGTTAAAGCCTCAATTTCCCCGTCTGCTGTAGCACCTGCCGCTTTGACGTTAAGGAGACTTGGTGAGATATTTGTGGAAGGTACATAGCTGGCACAGTTGCCAACCTGTGCCGGGGCCCACAGGGCACCAACTGAGCTCTTCCTACCCATCTGCAGAGGCTCATGGGTGGTGAGTGGCCAGTCGCGGAGTACTTCTATGCAAGACTCCCTTTTGGAAGATTCCTCCCCCCAGTTTGGCTTTCACTTCATAGCATGCCATTTAAAACCGAAGTATTGCTGAGTAGGCTGGAATTAAAAAGAGCTTAAGACAACCAACACCCTTTAAACATGTATTCCAGAATCCGTTTTTCTAGAGTAGTAGGAAGCAGTGTCCAGGGCAAATTACTTCCTTTTTATTTGTATTCTGCTTCTATAATAGATTAATAAATTCATGTGTGTTACCTGCTGCCTCCGCCGATTAGCTTTAAAACACTTTCCTCAGAGGCTGAACTCTTTGATGCTAGCTTTTGTGCTGAGAGGTTTGTGTTGCGACACTATAAATAGCTATGAAAAGGTGCTTGTAGTGTAGCATCGGGCAAAAGCACTGTGGTGCCTACTGAGCATTGCTGTAGTCATTCCTGTGCAGGAACCCAAAGCCTGGGCTCTCTAGTGTTTGTTTACTGGCTGGTACTTTCGAGGTAGATGTGAGACACTTTTCTTCTCTGGATTACTTGCAGATCCTTATTTTCTGTAAAACATCAGAAACATTGCACAGTCTCCTTTGAGAGAGGAAACACTGACCATCTTCAGTCCCTTTCCATGTAATTACAGGGAAATTAGGGTCTGAGTGAGGGCCTTCAGGACGGGCCCAAGGCCCCCCGGTTGAGGGGCAGCAGGATGACCATTGGAGCTGCTCAGGCAGCTAGTCCTGTGCTTGGCACAAGCAGAAGAGATTAAGAGGTGAGCAAGGCACAGTCATGTAGATTCCCCAGGCTCCCTTCCCACAGCAGAGCCTGAGCTCGCCTGTGTAGTTTACTCCCACCTGCTGCTTAGAGGCTGTCTTCATGTCCTGAAGGTTCCCTGTTCCCTAGAGAGCTTGCTGTTTTCTTTCAGCTTCTGTAACTCACTCTAAAAGGAAAATATGTTCTAATCTATCATGCTCTCGCTATAGTCAGTCCTCCATGCAGGTCATACCAGCTACTAGGCATCATGTGTTCACCTGAGACTAAAACCAGGACAACCTAAGAAAACATGGCCAAGTCCTAAGGGCTAGTGCCTGCCTTGGCCCTGAAATTCCCCATGAAGGAGCAGCCCAGCAGGCAAACACATTTACTGTCAGGAAGATACAGCTCCAGTGGAGAAGACTGAGTTATAGACTGATTCCTGTGCAAATTCTACCTGGATTTGTAAGAGTGTATCCACCTCACACTGTGAACAAAGATACCTCTCATTGCAAAACAATGCCACAAGCTCTGGAGGGGCCCCACTTGCATGTGGGCATTTTATGTGTTACTGTTAAGGCGTGGCCCCTCTATATTCCATTTTACATTACAGCAATGTGTACAAGTTCCCATTTCCCCCATTCGAGGAGACAGCTGGGGCTGTCCTGCTTTTACTATAGCCGTTCAAATGGGTTGGACCTGCTGTGTCATTGTAGTACTAATTTCTGCCTCCTTATGAATAAACAGTAGTAGGAATGTGCATAATTTAAATGATGTTGACCATCTTGGCACCTGTTTACAGCCAATTGAGGATATCTTTGGTGAACTGCCTATATATGCAAATCTATTGCCCATTTTATTGTTTTGTTTTTTGTTTTTTGTTTTTTTTTTTGAGACAAGGTCTCACTGTGTACTTCAGCAGGGCCTCACTGGAGAGCCGAGCTGGCAGTGACCCTGCTCCCAGGTGCCTTGATTGTGGTGTGTGCCACCATACCAGTCTTGTTCTGCCCATTTTTTGGCCTGGTTGTTAATCTGATTAATTGAGTGCTATTTGTTGACTACTAAAAACATAGGGTTTTTTCTTAAATTCTAGATATAAGTCTTCAATGAGATGTGTGTGTGTGGGAGATATTTTTTCCAGTCTGCTAATTGTATTTCCAACTTCTTCAAGGTATATTTGACACCCAAAAGCTTTTAATTGGTGAATTTTTTTTCTTTTCACCCTTTTGATATGGTATCTAAGATACCACTTTTCTACCTAGGGTCTCAAAGAACTATTTTATGTTTCTTTTAAAATTTGTGTTCCAGCACTTACACTCAAGGCTGTGGAATCCCCTTTAAGTTGTTTTATATATGGTGTGAGGTAAGGGCTTGAAGACCATTTGGCTTGCGGATATCGAGTGCCCCAACATCTGTGGCACACAGCATGGATCCCTCTCTTGATCTCACCTCTGTTCTTTTTTCTTACAGATCTGCAAAACTCCTGAGCCCAAAACAGTCTCGTACTGTAGCCCCTCTGTGCCCGTTCACTTCAACATTCAGCAGGACTGTGGCCACTTTGTCGCCTCGGTGCCCTCCAGCATGCTTACCTCCCCTGACACGACCAAGGACCCTCTGCCTGCTGCAGCCCCACAACCCCCTGCCCAGGAGCAGGACTGCGTGGTGGTCATCACCCGAGAGGTGCCCTACCAGACGGCTTCAGACTTTGTGCGAGACTCAGCCGCCAGCCACCAGGCGGAGCCCGAGGCCTACGAGCGGCGTGTGTGCTTCCTGCTTCTGCAGCTGTGCAATGGGCTGGAACACCTCAAAGAGCACGGGGTCATCCATCGGGACTTGTGCCTGGAAAACCTGCTGCTGGTGCACTGCAGCCCCCAGGCCTGCCCGGCACCCTGCCCTGCCGCCCCCACGCTGTCCACTGCCACATCTGCCCGTCCCACCACTGTCCTCGCTCCCAGCACGACTCACAGCCCCATCGCTGCGCCCACCTGTCAGGGAGCGCCCAGGGAGAAGCACTTGCCCAGGCTCATCATCAGCAACTTCCTGAAGGCCAAGCAGAAGCCAGTGTGCACCAGCAACCTGCAGCAGAAGAAGAGCCAGGCCCGGCTGGCCCCTGAGATCGTGTCTGCCTCCCAGTACCGCAAATTTGATGAGTTCCAGACGGGCATCCTCATTTATGAGCTGCTTCACCAACCCAACCCATTTGAGGTGCGGGCCCAGCTGCGGGAGCAGGACTACCGGCGGGAGGACCTGCCCCCACTACCCACACTGTCCCTCTATTCACCTGGCCTGCAGCAGCTCGCGCATCTGCTGCTCGAGGCTGACCCCATCAAGCGCATCCGCATAGGGGAGGCCAAGCAAGTGCTGCAGTGCTTGCTGTGGGGGCCTCGGCGCGAGCTGGTGGAGCAGCCAGGCTCCACAGAGGAGGTGCTGTGTGGCACGCTGCACAACTGGATCGACATGAAGCGGGCCTTGATGATGATGAAGTTTGCAGAGAAGGCGGTGGACCGAAGGCGGGGTGTGGAGTTGGAGGACTGGCTTTGCTGCCAGTACTTGGCAGCTGCAGAACCCGCGGGCCTCTTACAATCGCTGAAGCTCCTGCAGCTTCTCTGAGCAAAGCCCTTCCCTGCACTGTGCTGCCCCCCTGCACGCAGCCCAGGCCTTTGCCTTGCCCAGGGAAATGGTACAAATGACTGTCACTCTTGGATGTAATATATATAAAATATGTGTAATATATATAAAGATGAAAGGCTGTGGATGTCACTGCCCACTGTGGTCACCTCTCCTCACCAACCCCTCCTCTCCCCACAGGGTTCTCCTGTGATTATGTACATTTGTGGCTCTGTGCAAGGTCTTAAGTACTGCCAGCAGAATGGAGCCTGACATCCAGCCTCAGTGCGCCACTGTGGAATCTCTTGCCAAATGGTTATTTAAAAAACAACAATAAAAAGCTCTATCAGCTCAAAAAATTTTTTTTGATGAGTCACATACAAAGATTTTTTTTTCATCCCTGGTAGAGTGGGCGTACCAATAGTGGATAGAAAGGAACATAAATCTCTGCAGCAGGGTTCAGACTCTCAGGAAAGGCTCTTGAGTTTGTACTTCTCATGAAACAGAACAGTGGTCCACACTGAGCCCTCAACATGTTGCTCCTAATTCCCCTTTCTCACTTCTTTTCCCACCCAGCAGCCTCCTAGTAAGAATGCATTCGCAGGTGGTGTGACCCCAGTGGTTCAGAATTCAACCCCACTTCTCCAAATCAACTTCCAGTCTGCTAAAGCTGGTCACTTACAGTTTTATCCAGAGACATGGACAGAAACACAACCCACCTGAGATAGTTCAAATGAGAAGCCCTTCCTAGGAGACAGTTTAAAAAGTAGGTGCAGCACTAAGAGGACAAACAAATGGGGCACCCAGGGCCACCTACAGGAGCAGCTTGGGCAGAGGCCTCTGCACCAACCCATGCAAATGGGGAGTTATCTGTCCCTATACTTAAGCACCACACAGCAGTTGACCTGGGAGAAGGAAAGGTCAGCCTCCTGAGGAAGGGAAAGCTGGCAAGTGAATGCAGTGCCAGCAGCCAGCCCACCATTCCCACTCTGCTGGATAATGCTGGGGCAAGAACTGGGCACAGGTGCACCAGCTCCTGGACCAGTACTTTCTCTGCTGTTCTAAACTCTCTGTAGGTCTCCATTTCTCTCTCTCTTCTCTCTCTCCCTCCCTCTTTCTCTTCCCCTTTCTCTCTCCCTCCCTCCTTCCCTTCTTCCCCCTTCTCTCTTTTTTGAGCCAAGTTCTCCTATGTAGCCCAAGTTGGCCTTACACTGACTATGTAGCCCCTGCTGCCCTTATGGAGATCCTCCTCCCTCAGCCTCCCAAGTGCTGGGATTACAGGTGTGCACCACCATGCCTGGTTGAGGTCTCCATTTCTAAAACCTCAATGGACTTATTGGCGCCTGCTACCTACTTTTGGCACCTGCTACCTACTGAGACCAATATTTGCCCTCAGGCTTTTGAAGATACACAAAGTAAATTGAGACAGCAGATCTTTCCTCCGGAAAACAAGACACAATGTAAGAAAAAAGAACACTCATTTGAAGAGAAACAGCCCCACGATCCTTGTATTTCTGCCTAAAGGGTGATCATCTAAATATTGAACTAATTAATTTTTAACCTCGATAATAATTATCGACAATTTCAAACAAATAGAGTGATCTCAGAGGGTGTCCTAGAAATCCCACAATGTGGTTAGCAACCAGCCAGGCTGGGGCGCTCCTCCAGGCCGCCAGGCCCGCTTCTTCCTGTCAATTCCACTCCTTTTGCAAGCTGCACTTCCTCATTTCTTCTAAACACATCTCCACCTCCCGCACACCCTGGTGGAGGCAGCCCCTGGAGGCACCTTGGTGATTTCAGGTGCTGGGGGAGCGTTGAGGAATGAGCCGGCTGGAACCAGTGCCCTGCGCCACATTCACAGAAACTAAGGCTTTAAGCGCAGAAATCGTAATTCACTGTCGGGTCTGTCTCGAGAGGGTATTATTTTGTCTGTCGCTGGGAATTTTCCAGACAAACCCACCACCCTCCATTTGCTTGTTTTATTGTCCTTTCTCCTTTCAAATAAACAATGGAGAAGGAGGAAACAAACATTTTGCCCTGGGAAAGAAAGCACTGGCTCTTGGAAATGTGTCTCAAGAGGCGTATTTTTAATCCCTGAATTAATTGTATCTTTTTAATATTCCACCCACTTAGGAAAAGAGTGAGATCATGCAAATGATGTTAAGAATTTTTTTTTAAAAGGCAGAAAGTGAAGGTGGTTCGGGAAACCATAGCAAATAAACTCTGATTGAGAAGAATGGGAGCGCTTTACTGACTTTTCCTGCTTGCCCACTAACCTAGAAAACAAGCAACTGGTTGCAAAATCCTTTTTTGTGTAACTTTAAGGCACCTTTCTTCAAGAGTGTCAAAGCTTTGCCCAGCCCTGATTCTAGAAGAAATTCATCAAGAAGCCTTTATTTGAAAGTATGGATAATGCCCTAATAGTTTAAAAGAAAAAGAAAAAAAAAGCATTTTATAAAATACAGCAATGTCTTCTATCTATGGCTCGTAAAATCCAAGCATGTGAGGGCCGAGCCTAGCTCCTCCAGGGTTGTTCTCTGGAGCAACTGCCACCCGTTCATCCCTACACCTTGGCCTTTACCATAAACAGTAAATCATGAGTCTACAAACACCTGGTGAGATAAACAGCTTTAGTTACAATTCGAAAGTTCAACGAAACTGGTCTTTTGTGAACCTGAATGCAGCTGGGAGGTAGGTCTTTATCTCATACAAACTCCAGCACTAAACAAATTCAGCCTGGGAACCATAGATTTGTTCTGCAGGCCTAAGGGTTAGAAATACTCAGGGAACTCTGTAAAACAACAATCACACACTCTGGCTGTTGAGTATCTCCACTAGGGCTGAGCGTGTAGCTCAGTAGTAGGGTGCATGCTTAGTTTGCGAAGGGTCTTTGCTTCTGTTCCCAGCACCACCAAAACTAAATAATAAAAAAATGATACTTCTCTACATGCATTAATTTTTCCTTTATTCCTTGGTTTTAAATCCAACTACTGGTATTTAAATCTCCACCTTCTCTTCATCTCTGAGTCAAGTCAGCCCCATATCCTCTCGACATATGTAGCCTTTTTTTGTTTACAGAACTTTCCCATTTTCATGGCAATATATGGAAATCTTTTACTCCTAAATTCTTGTCAATAAGAATTATGAAGTCTCATATCTATATGTTTAATATACATACCGCCAGCAAGCTGGAAACTCATGGGATAATTCATCGGTGCACATGGCTCAGCTCTAAAGACTGTGCCCTGGGGTACCACTTTGTATAGTGCTTAGTAGTTTTTAAGAGCTTAGAGTTGGAGAAAACTTTTGTGATGTACACATATACACAAAGCACAATTGTGGAGGACCCACTTAGCAGTTCTCCTTCAAAGAAGAGCAACTGTCTCCATTTTGACTGAGTCTGATCCTATTTCCTCATATTGTTATGTACAGAGCTGGCTAGGATTTCTGTTTATCCTTCAGTTGGCCTTAAGCAATGTGTATTGGTCTAGCTGAGGTGCTGGTGATAGTCTTTGAAGGTGGCATATGTGTTTCCCTGGTAAACCTGCTGCTCCTTAATGTGAGCTGGGCTGAGACAGGATGGTAGAGCTAATGCTCTGTGCTGTTAGCTGGGATCGAGCCTCGAGATAGAGGCCATGACTTCCTGGGGCTTGAAAGACTACATCAAAGCTGAAGCACCAGACTTTCTAAAACATTAAACACTATATAATGCGGATCACTTTCTGCATATCCTCTCTGCATATGGCAGAGGTAAATTTAGGCCACCCGCCTAGCTCAGCTCATAGTAGTCACCTAATTCCCATGATTCTCAGTCAATCCTCCTCAAGCCACTCCCCCACTGAATAAAAACCGGGCGAGGCCCTGGATCGCTCTCTTGGTTCCAGGATGCCATCTTCGTGGCTGGATCTAGAGCCCCTCTACTCCCCGATCATTAAAGATATAATTTAGTGTCTTCAATTTTCTCAGTGGGTTACATGGAAACTGGTAGATTGGCATCAACTTGACAGGATTCCAATAACGTAACCTTGGGATTACAAATACTGATTTTTTGGACTGAGACAAGGACCTGATAGAATCTTCTACACACAATGAAGATTCTGAAGAGGGAAGACAAATTTCTTACTGATTTCTCCACAATTTACTCTTTAAATATGTAGCCAATAATTGAGGCAGCCCTTCTCCACTTTGCCCAATATCTAAGTATCTTTGAAAATCCTGTAAAAAATTCTCTCCCCATGGGCTCTTGTCCTGAGGATTGATAAGGAAGAGAAAGCTGGCAGGACTGTAGTAGGGAGCAAACTGGGTGTGGTTTATTAAAACAAGATCCTCACCAGGAGAACGGGGCACCAAGAGAGGGTACGAGGAAACACCTAAGGCTGGGGCTTCCTATGCAGCCATTGGCATGCCAGAGGGGCAGTTTTTCCTTGGCAAGTGTGGTCTGGCACCGTTTTCAAAGCTGATGGATGTGCAAAACTTAGATACGCAGTTGGCACTGCTGCTAGGTTTCTCATTGTCAGAAAAGCAGATTGCAGTAGTCCTTTGTGCTCCAATTAGGCCTGTGTCCCTCCTGCTCTAACTTCCTGAGGCTCACTCGGTTTATCCAGGGCCTCGCCTTCAGTCTGCCCAGGTCCTTGCACTTTGTCCCTCCATGTGTTGGTCACACCCTCCCTGGACAGTGGTGACCCTAACTCCTATTAGGGGTGTGGGGACATTAGCTGTTCTGGCTGCCTCTTGCTGAGAGGGCTCACAAACGGCACAACCAGGCCCACCGCTCGAGGGCTGTCCAAGGAGCCCTGTAGAAATCACGAGGTATGCCATGGTGTGTCCATGCTACCATCGGTAGCTGTCAAAAGAAGAAACAAGGTTGAACAAGACATTGAGTCTAACAGTGGAAAACACAAGAAACTATCCTAGTGTGCTATAGAAGATTTTTTCCACCTTAGTTTTATAATTTTAACCAAAGGTTTCTTAATATCGTAAGAAAGCTTTAGCATCTTGGACACAGAAAGTTTAACCTTTTCATTATAACTATTTAAAATATATTTTAGCAATATATGTAATCACCTTTGTTGGTATGTTCTACCATAAGACTCTGCAAAAAATATTGGAAAGTCTCTGATTATTATAAACTGCTAAGTTAGGTACAAATATATATATATATACACAGTCAGATAGGGCTGGTCCCTCATGAGAAGAAGTCCTGAGAAAAAAACAAATGTGGCTGGAGGCGCATCTGTTGGAGGCCGTGCCTCAAGATGAAGGAGTGACCAGGCCTCTGAGCTTCCCCAAGGGGTGAGTGACAACACCTGGCCTGATGAACAGTAGACAGACATGTTCACCTCAGTAGCTGGCCAAGACCCTCAGACTCATCCCTTCCTGAGGAGTCCCTTGTTCTTGCCATGTACACTTGCTACGTGACGTGCTCCTCACTGGATCAATGCTACCTAAGAGGCTATGATCTCATTGGTTGATGGTAGCCTTCTCCCATGGTATACTCAGGTGGTTGTGCTCTATTAAACTTCCTGTAAAATGTGGGGTCATCAGCAACTCCGGAGGACCTTTCTTTTCCTCCCCTTCCCCCTCCCTCTCCCCTTCCATCACCGCCCCCTCCTGTTCCCCCTCTCAGGAACTGTATTTCCCTCTCAGTAAATATTTCCTACTCTTAACCCCTGTTGTTCCCTAGAACTCATTCTTTGATTTTAGGAGACACAAACTCAGACTACTGGACCTCTAGCAGGTTGAAATTATTCTATTTCCCCTATATCAACTGGAGGACTATGTCATTCCTGTATCATTGTCAGTAGAACAAATTGATCAAATTATTTCAGGCAGCCACTGATATCCACGGGGTTTTTTTGCCCAGCAGTTTTCTGAGCACAAAGTATCCCGACTTATTTATTTTAATAATTACTTTAGATGACTCATAAGAAACACATAACAGCTAACACAAATCTTAACAGTTAACAAATCATAGCAGTTAACACAAACCACTCTTCTGGCAGTTGTTCCTCTGTATGAAATATTTATTAGCTTTAAGGAAAAGCTCTTGGTATTATACACAGGAATTGTATATATAAAAACAGTTTGATATTACCTTGATTGGCTAACAATCTGGATGGAAACACATTATCAACTTTATGCATACCAACTGATTTTTTAGCCTACCCTTAAGCAATATGAACCAAAAAGTACTTAAGCTAATACCATGAGTGGCTGCTTACTTAGAAGCCAACTCAAGCAGAAATTTTGAAGGATAATATATACTGGAAAGATACAGAAACTTACCTATGAATGTAAATGATATATAACTTTCCTGGCACCAGACTGAGTAAGGCCTTTCACTGCAAGTCCTGCGTAAGCCTTATTAGCTCTTGTTCTGCAGTGTCTTGAGCTAGGTTCTCCCCAAATCTTGTATTGCTGCTTCTTCACAGAAAGCCTAAAAAAGCCAGAAGCTTGTAAGGTCAAAAATAAAAGGAAAAATAAAATTAATACAAGCTCAGAAACCAATAAAGCAGCTATAGGTGCCTTAATCAATTCAAGTTGATGAAAAAGAAACAGAATACACAATTACTTTTAAATCTTAAGTGTATTGGCCAAGATGAACTATCATAATCTGTTATAGTTTATTTTATAACTATAAATAGATAAGTCAGATAATTTCTTAGGGGTTATCAGTGCTTTTTTAGGTAAATGATATCAGATCTCGTGTAATAACACTAATAACATTCAGAAAGGGAGAGAGAGCAAAACCCTACACTTTCACACTGTGAAAGCAAGGAGTGTTTAGGGACGGGTCAGTTGATGGGTTCGTCTTAATTTTGTAATAGCCATCACCAGGCTGCAGCCCCCTCAGGGCCTAGTGCATCAGAGATGCTGTAGCACAGAGCTATTGCGGCTCCTCTGACCACTCTTCCCCGTATTGGAGTCACTACAGCAAACTGCTTTTGATAAAGAACACAGCCCATGGAGAAGGAACAGGAAATCTCCTTTCAAAGCTCAGAATTCCTCCTCTGTAAGAAAGGCTAGAGGACACAATCTCCTCTGTCATCTTCTTTTGCTCTGTCTTCTCCACCTCTCCCCTCCACCCCCCCAACACCTCCCCCTCACCGACTGTGACAGCAGGGGGTGGATGGAGCCCCACTGTGCAAGTTCAGGGACATCAGTTGCTTTAAGCCTTGGTGCACAATCCCAGGAGGGGGCACCCAGAGCCAGACCCTCTTGACTGATAGGTGGGGTTTGTATTTTGTATTTCTGGACTCCCAGAAAAGACTGAAAGCCCTTTGCCCAGTTCCAGGAGGGAGGGATAGTGGGGCCAAATGGCTATTGTCTAAGTAAGTGCCTGTTTCTCCTCTGGAGTCTGAAGGAAGTGGTTGAGCAAGTTCTGAGACTACCCCCACCGCCAGCAGCACAGGAGGAGATGCCTGAGCAGGGTGAGGCTGGCTCCTGGAGTGTTGGAGTGGACTGAGAGACTCTCTCTGAACTTCGACTTTTGTTCTAAGAAAATTTTTTCAGGGAATCTAGGCGATGCCAAGTATTAAACCTATAAAAGTCAGGGTAGGGAACTAGGGGAGCCCAGTTTGTGGCTCAGATCCTGTTGCTGGCCCAGTACATCTATCAAAGCTTATTGCTAAAAGACTTTTCTGGCTCTTGTCTTGGTCAAGGAAGTTTATATTTGTAACCACAAGGATATTATTATTGGAATCCTGTCAAGTTAATTCTAATCTACCACATCCAGTGCAACCCACAGCAAGAATAAAGACACTAGGCATATGTGTAGTTTTGGAAAGCCCAGGAGCCCTAAGTACAGCCACAATGATGGCTATCTGGAACAAGGACCTCAACCCAAGGCTGAGCCTGGATTGCATTTATTCATGAAGGAAGGAGTGGCTTGAGGAAGAGTGACTGTTAGAATGGCAAGAAGTAGGTGAGCACTGTGAGCTGGGCTAGGTAGGAGGCCTGCATTCACCTCTGAATATGCAAAGAGACAAATATGTAAAGGGTCGTCTGCATTATGCAACTGAGATAGCATCTAATGTTTTGGGGTCAGTGCTTCAGCTCTGATGTGTAATCTTCCAAACCACAGGAAGTCATAGCTTCTATCTCAAGGCTCAATCCAGCTGACAGTGGACGATTAGCTAGTCATACCATCTGGACCTGGCTCATACTAGGGAGCAGCAGGTGGGGGTTCTGGGGAACCATGCCTGCCATCTTTAAATACCAGCACCTGCTTCTCAGTAGACCAACATGCATTGCTTAAAGTCAGTTGAATAGCCCTAGCCAGCTCTGTACATGGATGCAGGGTCAGGTTCAGGCAGAATGGAGACAAATGCTCCTCTTTCAAGGAGAGTCACAGAAGTGGTCCTCCACAGCTTACCTAAGAAGGAAAGAGTGGGGTTTGTCATATTAGGGAAGAGAGAAAAGCCCAAATTTGTAGCTCAACTACTAATGGGAGCTTAGGAAAGGGCTCTGATGGAGGTGTCTCAGGTCACCCTAAAATGGGGATCCCTGGAAAGCCACTGTTGCTGGGCTTCTCATCATCAGAAAAGTAGATTTTGTTAGACTTTAGTCCTTTGTCCTTTCTCATAGGATTAGGCCTTTGTCCCTCATGCTTTAATTTCCTGATGCTTATCCAGGTTATCTAAAGGCTTGCCTTGAGTTTCCTAGGTCCCCACACATTTTCCTGTCATCTGTTGATCTTTTTTTTTTTTTTGCAGAACTGGGAATTGAACTCAGGCCCTTGAGCTTGCCAGGGAATCGTTTATTCCACTGAGCCATCTCCTCGGCCGTCTCTTGATCTTAATCTGAAGATAAGCCTCCTAGATCTCATTAAGAGAAATGGATTTGCCACATAAATCCACTAGCCATTTTTAATGGAGAGTAACATGATGTCTTGATAAAAATAAAAAGCAAGGATAAAAGTTTGAAGGCTTAGCCATGGGGTGACTATCTTGATAAATTACTCTTTCTCATTTCCAGTACTAATTAATATGGAGACAAGGGTTCATGTAGATGTCCAAGGAAGAGAACTTATGCCCTAAAAAAGTGGTTAGGAGATAGATTTCAGGGGTTCAGAGAAAAGAGTCCATGTTAACCCCAAAATGATTTTGTCAGTTCAAGAGAATTCGAGATTGGGCCATAACTTTAAAGACCAATTTGAATGCTTGCCAGATCCTAGGTACTTAGTTAACTCTGACCTGGATCTTTCCTCCCATGACTTGGCTTTATCCATTACAACTATATGGAGTTGGGAAAGCAAAGGCAAGTTCACTAGGGATCTGTCCACATGGCAACAGGGCAGCATTGATTATATCAGTGGGGATTTGAGCATTCACTTTCATTGTATATTCGTGTCTTTCCATCACTTTTACCAGAGGTGATATAATGATTTGCTAGAAGACTGTCCTGGACACTGGCTGCACTTTAACTGTCAAGACTTTTGTGTCCTACTGTGAGCTGAGCTGTTATCCTTTAGCCTCTTCCTTACTGATGCATCAGAGGTGATCAGGTACAAAGACAGAATGTGGAAGCCTAAGGAGGGAAGAAATGGAAGTGCAAATTTCTGAGACATACTGCCTGCTTTTCCACACTCCTCACTCCAGCCCTGATTGTGACCCCCAGCCCTGAGAGCATTTGCTTCTGCCTGCCCATACACAGAATGTGTGTTTTCTCTTCAAAAGCCTCCAGTGATGGAGAAGCTACGTCTGTTGCCTCTTTTTTTCTGAATGGCGTAGATTTTAACTTTAGAATTATTAATAGATTTCATAATGGTCAGAAGAATTTGAGAGCTATGTACTTTACTTACTGCTCTCACCAACATGTTGGTGTAGACAAGTTTTAATTTTTCTCAAAGAAAAGGCTACACAGAATTTTCTCTTTCCCATCCCTCAGCCTGTTGATTTTATCTGTGCTGAATAGGTAAAATGTAAAATGGCACCGAAAACCAACGCCATCAAGAGGTGAACTCAGAGTGCTGGCACCCCCTCAGCCTTTTGCTCTGCTCCTGGGTTTCCCTTTCTACTCCTGCCTCCACTACAGTAAACAAATGCTCTGACTTCTCTTCATCCTCTGTTGTGTTCCCACACTGAAGCAGACCCAAGGACACCAGCTCTCCTTCCACACGGCTCCTGTGTGCTCAGATTCACCCAATCAGGATTACAAGTACTTGGGGTAGGGGGTCTTTACTGAGTACATAGAGACCTTTCCCCTCATTATTCCCTGAACAATACATATAACAACTATGGATATACATTTACATTATATTTAATATTATGACTAATTTGGTGATGATTTAAAGGATCTGGAAAGGTTTGTAAGTTATATACAAAAACTTAGCCATTTCACATAGGCTTGGGGGTCCTGGAACTGTCCCAGATGGATATTGCAGAAAGCCTGTGTATGTCTTCTCTCCATCTTCTGCAGAAGGGAATGCACTAGACATGAAAGCAGTTTGCTTTTCAGGATCAGTCTTACAAGAGGAAGTAACTTGATTACTTCCTTAAGTCAAAGAATGACAAGGATTCATCTCCATTGTCCAGCCTTAATGTGTTTTCTGCTCTACCTGGGGATGTAGTGACTCACCAAGCTCAGACTGCAGTGGTGTCACTCCTTGTTTGAAGTCTTAGGAGAACCTTCTCTCTCTCTCTCTCTCTCTCTCTCTCTCTCTCTCTCTCTCTCTCTCTCTCTCTCTCTCTCTCTCTCTCTCTCTCTCTCTCTCTCTCTCTCTCTCTCCCTCCTTCCCTCTCTCTCTCTCCTTCCCTTCCTCCCTTCCTTATTCCTCTCTCTCTCCCTCCCTCCCATTCTCTCTCTGCCTCTCTGTTATTTTTTTCCCTGTATGGGACAGACTCATAAGACCAGGACCTTTGCCCTGAGCTACCTTTCAGGCTATTTATTTTATGATTCTTAAATAATATTTTATTGATCCTTTACAATACACAATTTATTCAAATTACATCCATTTCAAGTAGTTCATCACAGCTAGAGAACAGGTCACTCTAACAAATCTATTTACAAAACCCATCATAAAAGCTTTCTTGGGGTTTTATATATCACGTTACATATTTTTTTAAAACTAACCTATAACACAAAACTAAGCTGATTAATAGTTGGCCTACTTGTGATATTGGAAGAAATATTCCCTCTTTACCAAACCATGTGCCCTGTAGGAAAAGCGCTTCCTACGCTTGGACCGTTGCGTCAGTAGATTCGCTCTGCAGGGCCTCTTCTTTCCAGTCCTTCCTCCTGTCATGTACTAGTTGTCGCCCATAGTGTGAGTCCCTACTTCCTCTGCCCTGAGAGCTAAAGCTTTAAATGCTGCAATTCAATGTATAAGTCTTCATCTAAGACCAAAAAAAAAAAAAAAAAAAAAAAAAAAAAAAAAAAAAAAAAAAAAAAAAAAAAAAAAAAAAAAAAAAAAAAAAAAAAAAAAAAAAAAAAAAAAAAAAAAAAAAAAAAAAAAAAAAAAAAAAAAA